>OMOU01053812.1:1739-14263 GCA_900312585.1 Malacocephalus occidentalis | reverse complement strand
AAAACCCTGTCCCATGCTGGTAGGCTGAACAGCCTTGGTTCCCAGCCGAGGCCTAAACACCCATCGGTTCTCTGCGTCGTGAAGCAGAGACGCAGTACCGAGTTCCCCCGCAGAGGGGACTCGCTTCCACACGGAAGCGAGTCAAAGCTGAATGCGGCATTGCCAACAGTTATTAAATGACCATTTAATAAAAAGCAAACCACAGCAAGGCCTCCGTCAGACGAAGGTCTGCCTTGAAGACGATGTCTGCTAAATATTTCTACATTGAACCGGCACGCCGCATTACGTAACGCGCCCGGCCTGATCACAAATGTGTTGACAGCCCTAACACAGTATATACAGTATATATGGATATACACACAATGGGGGACCGTATCTGTGTTTATCCAAACATAGATCCCATGTACCAGCGCTGTCTCTATATCTGGCTATTGATTGCCTTACGTAAGGACCCAACTCAAATGCAACACTGGGAGAGGGGAGGGGTGGCGGGCGGAGAGCGGGCGTGCGGGCGGGACTCTCGCAGGGCTCTGATTCACAACTTATTTAGGGGCCCAAAGCCTCCTCTTCAGCCGTGGCCTTCCTCCCAACCCTATGTGGGCCCCCGCGCCACTCTCTCTCCCTGTCTCCCTCTCTCTCCCTCTCTCTCCCTGTCTGCCCTCCCTCTCTCTCTCCCTCTTCCCGTCTCTCTCCCTGTCTCTCTCTCTCTCTCTCTCTGCCTCTCCCTCTCGCCGCCTCAAACTCCTACACACGCCACGGCAGCAGAGGATGAGCTGCAGCTACAGCTATAGCATGGTGGGCAGGAGCCTCTGGGGGCTGCAGACAGAGCTTGCTAATGGTTAACCACCATGGGGAGAGTGAGTGTTTGGCGGTGCGTGTGCGCATGCATGCGTGTGTGTCAGTGCGTGTGTGTGCGCACGCGAGTGCAAGCGTGCGCGTGTGTGTGTTTCTTCTCTATGTTCGGAAATTGTGACACTAATTGTGTATGTCGTACAAAAAGTGTGACACTGATTGTGTGTGTGTGTGTGCACGTGCGGGATGCATGTCTACACATGTGTAGACACAGCCGCCTACGCTCCTGTAAAAGCTTCAATATTCAGCTGAATTGAATTGCCTCTAATTGTCCTCTCAATATAGATTTTTTTTGTGGTCAGAAAAACCCATTTATTTCCTCTCCTCAGGAAACACTCTGCTCTGGCTGCTCTGTTGTGTTTAGTCATGGCTTAGCGCCAACATGGCCAATCTACGGCTGCCTCACTGGGCTCGTCGGCCCCCGGCCCCCTGGATATATAAACTGGAACATGTGGGTATCTGCTGTGAGCAGCCTATGTGGTGCTGGTACCCTGGTTTGATCTCAGGGCCTTGGCCTACATTCATGAAGCAAAATGTGCAATGCAAAATATAATGCATGTTTTGAGACGTCTTCACTTTGAATCACCCAGATACACAACAAATAAAACACGATCACACGGAGGGCGATCCCACAGACTTGATGCGCCTGGCGTTGTTTGACCTGCGCCCTCACCATATTTCATCCTTAGGGCTCTCGTCACGGAGCAGCCCCGCCGTCAACAGAAGAGAAGACTCACTGTGTGATCGGCCCCTTAATAAGACTAGTCTATTCATGTTCATGAAACAAATGACCAACGTGTACTTAGAAGGGAGAGATATTGCCATTGGGGCTTCTACATACGTGCAGTATGGAAGTCAATCACTCGTTTGCCTGCTACCTTTGACTTGATGAATGAATGTGTGGTAAAGAACATGTTTAGGCTACAATCTATATATTCTACGTCGATTGACAGTGGGTGCATGCTGAGATGTTTACCACATCTAATTATTTAAATTCTACCATTATGTTCAATCTTTGTGTAGTGAAGGTCGTATATATATATAATGTTTGAATACGTACATCGAATACATGAATACATACATGAAGGTTATAGTTTAAGGATCATATACCATAGCCTTGCATGGTATGCTTGCAGCTATTTGTCCATTGAAATACCAATACATCTTCTCCTGACCAACCAGACACTTAATGTAGCCTCTGACCTGCTTGGCCTTGTTTAGCTCCTCTTCTGCCTGGAGATGCAATCTCTGGGACTCAGCCAGTTGACACTGTGGAGGAGAAGGATGAATGCTTCATCCAGATCAACGCTCAATAAATTTTGCCTGAATGTTTACATTACATGGCCAGAGATCAGATATGAGTCTGGATCCAAATCTGGGGCCTGTTTCAAGTAGCAGGTGACGAAGAACATGGAGGCAAAACATGGAGGAAAAACAATGCGCCTTGGAATACAATAGGTTTGGATCGGACCATATCAACATGATTCGTTGCTATAATCTAAACCAATGAGACGATAGAAAGAAGATGGAATTGCAGCCGTGGGCCGTGGACATGCTATGTAGCATGTGGACATGCTATGTAGCACGTTAGCCCCGGAGTCGCCATGGTAACTGAACTGTGACTCATCTAAACTGGGTAGATGAAAACTAAAATGTTGCCATTCCCTGAATTCCGGTATCCGGATATATAACCTGTTCATCTAGGAATCCAGCTCGTTGAAACAGGGCTCTGATCTAACGTGTGTTATATGTAAATCCAGTTCAGGACCACGTCAGTCTAAAAGGAGACAGACGCAAGATTCATTTATTTTATACTGACTTTGAGTCCTGTCTACACACTAACTTACAATAGATGTGGTAATGTTCGCCATTGTTACTAGGATTAAATATTCAACCTAATATATGTTCATATTCAACAACTGATCATTTGACTGAAATGTCATGTTCATCAGTTCATCAGTTATTAGAGAGCGAAATGCTGGCTCATTTCTGACCAATCAGGGACTCTCTTCAGAGATTGGTTTGGGGAATCCATCATGCATGTCAATCACAAGTGCATGAAATGCTTCGCTTAGCAAGGGACACAGCGAGGGGGCATTTATTGAGTCATCCATTTTCTAAATCTCCCTTCCACTTTCTCTCTTTCCAAAGCGGAAATGCTACCTATGGCCACTTGCACATCAAATGCACGCGTATGTCAAAGAGGGTTGTCAAGACAATGACTCATTGTTGCTGTTGTTGTTGAGGTGTGTGGGCATACAATGAGGTGAAAGGATTCAGTGGGGAGAGGCGAACCCACTTGTAGCTTCTGGATCTCTCTCAACGCCTCAATGTGATCCCCCCGAAGCCGCTCCATCTCCTCGAGGTCATCAGAGTCTGACAGTGATGGCTGCACCCAAACATATGCACACACGTACACGCACACACGCAGCATAAGATATCAGCAGAGCAAGCGGTTTCTGTTGGATCCATCTGAAGCACTTCTGAGCACCGCTTAATGTCATTAACCACAATGTGCATGATTTAGCGGGGCTGGCTTTTTTTTTTAAAGCACAAAGTCACATCATTGTGCGAATTGCACCAAAACATTTTGACTATCTTGCCTGTATTAGTACATATTTCGTACCGTGGAGTAAAAGTGTTAGCATGTTCATCGCCACATGCTAGTTTCCTAGCCTCATGGTTTACGAGCCTATAAATCATTATAAGTCAGGGGAAGCCAGCAGGAGCACAATGGAGCCAGAACGTAGAACTACACACTTCTGATCCACTGACTCTGTTCATAAAGGTCAATCGATAACTTGATCAATACTTTGTTTAGGAAGCATGAACAACAGAGGCTGAAGTCAATGACCTATGCTAATGAATAATAAGTCAATTACCTATGCTAATGCATTATAGGTCACTGACTAATGCTCATGCATAATAAGTCAATGACTAATGATAACACATGATAAGTCGATGACTTATAAGCACGCTCACATGCAAGAGAGAACGTGGACACTGCTTCATTCAAAGACCCTTTGCTGAAGATTCATAGTACAATGATGAATTATAATATTATTATTACGACTAGCTTTTGTAGATACCAATGGTTTTGTGGGAGACTCTAGAAGACTGGAGAGATCGTCCGAGGTGAACTGTGACCCCACCTGGGACACTGGCACACCATCCAGCTGATGCTTGAACAGCTCCTTGGTTAGGCTCTCAAACTCTACACAGGTGCACACACGCACAGGCACACACACACACACAAACGGCCAGAATCGATATTGAGCAAAAAGAACAACAGACTAACAAACCTGTGTCAACTCGACCTGGGAACACACTGACAGAGCTAGCATAAGGTAAACATCTACGGTCTACGGTACAACCAGTCGCACACTCCAAAACACACCTCTGTACACACAGAGCAGAGTAGCACAATAGGCTAGGTTAGGCTAGGTTGCTAGCTTAGCATGTTGACTCTAACCTGAGGACAACATGGCTGAATCATTGTGGACAACAGCGAAGGGCAAGGTTAAGGTTGATGTGGGGGTTAATGTAAGGTAGGCGGGGGTCTTACCTGTGTAGGCCACAGTCCCGACCGGGTCTGCCCGGAGTTGAGACCTCAGCGCCTGCCTCTGTAGCTCTGTGGGCTTCAAGCCAATCATGTCCAGAGCCTGGCAGCAAACAATCCATTGATTTTGCCATGTTGACAGTATCCTCTCTCACACACACACACACACACACACACAGCTGATTAGGGCACTTGTGAGGGATAGTTAAACAATCGAACAAAAAAACCATGAATTTCATTGCCCTTTTGTTCAGTCTCACCGACATAAACACACACACAGAGACAGACAGACCTGCTCCAGCCTCTCCAGCTTGAGGCGATGGTTGGGGCTGATGGAGGTGTCCCTGGGTGGGGTCAGGATGCCTGCAGCCTGACCACTGGAGGGGGGGTCTGGGAGGGCAGGGAGAGAGACCCCAACACTGAGAGGAACACTGGGGAAATGGCTTGCAAGGTCACGTCTCGCAGCATGACACGTAAAATGAGGAGGAGTGTAGAGTGGACGAATGTTCTGAACAGGTCACTGATATACATCTTCCAAATGTACATTTGGTGTTCTGTATTCTTTTCCAGTGAATTTCTCTGAGGCCCCAGCAATGACTCCCATGACTCTCCATGAGTCCCAACACCACTTTAAAATGGCAGGAAGTGACATCAGAGCGGCCAGCTGACATGAATGGGCAGGTTCCCCTGGTTGACACAGCGGGGCCAGGCTGCGTTCTGCTCTCACTCCTCTGCAGCCAATCACAGCACAGACCCCCCGCTCTCCCCACTTCCTCCTCCCTCAGGTGGCCTGCCACGCGCCATCTGTCCCTGCCTGCTCTCTCTCTCTCTCTATTCTGTCTTAGTCTCTCTCTCTATTCTCTGTCTTGGTCTCTCTCTCTCTATCTCTCTCTTGGTCTCTCTCTCTCTCTCTCTCTCTCTCTCTCTCTCTCTCTCTCTCTCTCTCTCTCGAGATTCTGTATGTTGTTGACAATAAGTGGAAACATGCAGTTCACGGCCTCAAGTCAGTGAACAATATGACAAAAGAAGTGCACAGAACAATGACAAACAGAGAAAGAGAGAGAGAGTGACACACACACAGTCATACAGACAGACAGACAGACAGACAGACAGACGACCGGACAAAGAGGCAGATAGGTCGATGGCGAGGTTGTACCTGGCCAGGTGTCAACAGTCTCTGGCGGAGATGAAACACACTTCTGTTCTGTGCTGACAGGAGACGCGCGCACCTGCAATCGTTCAGAAGACAACATCCATGTGTGTGTGGAATGAGGTGTACCTTATTGTGTGTGTGTGTGTGCGTGGGTGGTGTGATGATCACCCTCATGGTCTTCTCCCGTTGTGGGCCATGAGTGAACTGAAAGCTCAAACCTTGAGCATCAACACCACTAACGTAGGAACACAACGCCTCTGTTTTTACACTCTTCTTTGATTCTATGGAAAGGTGGGCTTTTTTATTTTTTTTATTCAATATTAAAATAAAGAAAGTAGTTATATATACTGATTCAAACTGTTGTAAACAGCGCAAATGAAATTATAGTGAAAAATCATTAGTAAAATGATAACAATTCCAATTAGAGTGATATTCCATATTATATAGTGGCAATTCCAACTACAAAAGAAAGCTACAAATCCAATTACAATTGAACATCTAGTTTACTCTGATAAAAATGATCGTGACAATTCCAATCCAAAATAATATCCTTTTTAATAAGCAAGGCCGCACACGCGCACCTGGTTGAGGTGGACGGCGGGCAGCATGTCGCTGGCCGGGCGGCATGCTGCGGTGGTGGAGAGTCTGGTCAAGAGGTCAGCCTGGGAGGGCAGCGGGGTGGAGGAGCCCTGGGAAACACTGCCCCCTACTGGCGCCTGCAGGCAAGTGGTGGGGCTCTGGGTGTCACTGCTGGAGCTGGAGGAAGACCTCCGCCGGATGAAGGCTATCTCCACCGTGGGGTCTGGTCTGGGGGCGAGGGGGAGACACAATAGCATTAATAGTATTCTGATGATCACAAATCAAATCTATACACTCCCCCATGATAGCTTTAGTCCTGCCCAAATATTCAGTTGGATTTGGAAATGCGTCCAATCACGGAGAACATGGTGGAGACAAGTTCTTCCTGACCTGAGTTTTGTGCGTGTCAGGGTGCTCCGAGCTTCCTCATTGGTCACACCGATCAGAGACTCCTTGTTGATGGACACAAGCTGGTCCCCTACCTGCAGTCTGCCATCCTGAAGAAACGGCCACAAGAGTCACATTCATACAACTTTATTGTCCATATGGACAATGACGAAAAATGGCAGAGCTGATAATCAAGTTTTCACTTAACATCTGGTCTAAATATCTGCCAAGCACAGTACATATGCCTAGACTGTGTATATACACTATATGTATAGATATGATCCTTTGTACTGGGATAATAATTAGGAAAGTATCAAGTCTGTTACAACAAGTGACTTCTTCATACCATTTCTATTTATAAAATAACAAACAATTACCAAAAGACCACAATAGCAAAACAATTACATGAAATAGCAAAAGCCAATAAGAACAGTATACGTATACATATGGTATTTTGGTGATATATTGCTCCATTTAATCTACCAGAATCCTACCAAGCAATCTGAAGATGAACTTTGAAGGTTTTGTATTCACCTTGTGACAGTCTCCACCTGTCACCATTTCCTGAATGAACACCATTGGTCCTTCTGCACGGTTAACCCCGCCTTTAATCACAAGTCCTAATCCTGTTCCCTTGGAGACACATATCAACTGAATGACACTGTCACTGGGAAGAGGGAAAGGAGGGAGACAAAGAGAGAGAGACCATGAGACAGAACAGAGAGAGATCCCAAGAGACAGGAGACAGAGAGCAAGATACAGACAGACAGAAATACAGAGAGAGAGACAGAGAGCAAGAGAGATAGAGACAGAGTGTTGAGGAACACAGACACAATACAATAAAAAAAAAAAAAAACACTAAATGTAACTTGTAAATTGTCTCGCCACAAATCACACTCTCTCACACTCTTATTTCCTCTTCCTCCATAACTGTCTTTCCGGAGCAGATGGAGGTTTAGGCTTGGCTATTTTTATTTATATTATAATAAAAGTATAATAAATAATAAAAGTTGGTGGTTGCTGCTGTTGTTGTTATTATTATTATTTGTTTTTGTTTGATTGACTGGTTCACAATAGCAATCTGCCTCCCACAGATAAACAAACAGCCCACATAGAAGCTCACGTTAGCTCTGTGCAGAGGAGGTCTGCAGGACACACACAGCATCGGAAAACATGCGTTTGATGTTCATGTATATGTGGCATATGTTTCTGTATATCATATACATGTATAGTGTATCACTTAGAATACATTGAGTATAATGTGAATCATTTGTATTTCAGACGTAACATCAGGGTCATACTACAGACATGAACCAAATTTGAAGCATGGCAGCGAAATGTAAGAATTGTAAGATAGAGACAAGATGAAGATATAACACAAGAGAAACTGTCGGCAAGTCTGGCAATATCCGTAAGCATGTTTTAGGAAAGAAAAATATGATCAAAATCGCAGTATGGACAAGTGTGATACACAAATCGCAGGAGCTGCAATTTTCCACTCTGCGAAAAATGTGTCATCATAATTTGTAACATCATTACAAATAATGTACGGTAGCGATGCAGTTTTTATTATTTTAAACATGTTTTTATCCAGATGTAAGACCCCAACAAATGTCACATCATGCTTTTTCAGTGAACCTGAACATTGCATAAATGCATAAATGATCATTCTCCCTAATAGTGAATCATAATCGCAATAGCAGCACTTGTTTTATTGACCAGATCTTTCAGCCCAGTAACACAATACACCAACGTACCGCAACAACACAATCTATTGTGGGGGGGTGGGGCTCATCTCCATCAGGTCAGAGTTCATTCCCAGTGAGCCTACCTGAAGACCTGTGTGGGCGGCATGTTGTGCACAACATAGGGGCAGGAGGCGGAGGCGGGGAGTGGGGTGTATGGGGGCCTGTGGGTGTAGGCGGCAGCTGCGGTGCACACCCCCTCCTTGGGGCTGAGCAGCGAGGGGCTCTCAGAGCATGAGGACGAGGAAGAGGAGGCCGTGTCGGTTAGCTTCCCTGCAGGGAAACCGGGGGAGCGAGAGACACAGTGAGAGAGGGGAAGGGGTGGGTGATGGGATAGACAATAGATGATGATGGCAGTAAAACAAACACAGAGCCATAGACAGAGTGTAGGAGGAAGAGGTGGATAAGAAACAGAAGATGAGTGGTAGGAGAGAGAGCGGAAGAGAGAGAGAGAGAGAGAGAGAGAGAGAGAGAGAGGGAGAGGGAGAGAGTGGGAGGTTAGTGGAGAAAATAACTGCGGTGTGATGGTGGTGAGGTCCAATAAGTCTAAGAATAAAACCACAGGCTCCACATGCTGCACCGCAGGACTGTCCAAACCGCCACCGTCACCCACATATAATTATTTGTTTGACGCAGAGTGATTCTTCTTTTGCTTGTTTACTGGTAACCATAGAGCCTGAAGACTCGACATAGAATAGGCTCACAGAGCATATGTCACAAATCTGTGCTCTGTGTGTGTGTCTGCCAGTGCAGGACGATGATGATGATGATGATGATGATGATGATGAGAATGATGATGACTCCAGGAGAGCCAAAGTTAGCAGGGAGGATTAGCGTGTCACCTGTAGAGAGCTGGGTCGGAGAGATCCTTCCGGAATGACTGCCGACGGTGCTGGAGCCGTACTTTTCCATGAGCTCTGCAAACTCTCGCCTGGAGAGCGTAAGCGCACACACACACATGCAAACACACACACATAGACGCACATTCACACATGCATGCACGCACATACATACACAAACACACGTACACACATGCATGCACAAATAGACACACACACACACCGCACAAGTTGCTGCAACACAGTTTGAATTTCAGCTCTGCAAAATTCTACGGAAGGTATTTGTCGCCCTCCCATGGACATTGACTGTAACACAAAGTAAAAAACAACAACTGTGGATTTTTTGTAGTTTTTTGTAGTTATTTTTCTCGGCCCTGTGTAGGGCATGGCATTCACAATCACACTGCCAATGTTAAGAGTTTGATTCCCACTGTGGCCACCCATGCTCATGAATGCCATCACCCATTGTGTATATACTTAGTAAGAGGCGGTGGTGCATAATGAATGGCAGACAGTATATATTAAAGGAGACATATTATGCCACCAAGTGTGTCATTGCAAGCTGTTTCACAATTGCCATGGAATAGATCAGTCTACCAGCCTACCTATTGGACTGTACCGAAAGGTAAACTGATCTAGTCAGCATATATCTAAGGGGACATTCCCACTTGTGATGTCACTAGACGATAGTCACACGGCAATTGTCAAACGGCTTGCAATGGCGAAACACACACCTCACTGGTGGTATCATGGGGAACCTTTAAAGTCACGTGTTTACCGGCAAGCGCTGGCAGCACCACAGCAGCAAGAGCAGCCTACTTTGGAAGGCTCGGCTTCCAGATTGGCTTTGACGGATCTGCATTTGATTCAATTGGCTTGTTCATGCTGCGAGTAAAGGCCTGCTCTGTTTGGCAATTACAGAGGCTTCCTCTGACTTGTGTCATAGAATTACAAAAAAAGGCTGCTCCTAAATAGTGTGGATATTTGATTATTTCCCTTAAATTGTGATATTTGTATTGTTCTGTTGCACATTCCGTTGGGCACGTTTCACTGCATATCCTGTACATGTATGCAACAATTGAACTTCTTGAACCTTGGAACTTCAAAACACAGCCTTTGAACTGGCCCCACTGCCCGTTTTGAGCAGAGTGAGAGACGCTTGGATGATTCACTGTTTAGCAGATGCTTTTATCCAAAACCACTTACAGTGTCTGTCAGGTCAGGCATCATGGTCACAGATGGCGACCTGGTTAGGCTAGCTGACGTTTGGGAGTCAAACCTATAGCCCTTCAGCTAGGGAGGTGAAGTGATTCGGGACGACGCTGCCCCATTGGAGCTCCTGTAGGGCTTTTGTTTCATTTGGTTTGAAGCCGCTGCATCATCAACATTCAGAGATATTGTGAACTGTTGTGAAGGATTTGGGTGATTAATCTGGTGCGCTGGTGGCGTGCAATTGTTTTTGCAGCGAGAGGACAGATAGAGGTTGTTGACACACCCGCTCCTGTTGATGGACAGCTGAGCTGTTGTCAGGGTTTAACAGCGCTGTGTGCAAATCTCTGATCTGTTTGGTCTGACTCGGAAGTCCACAAGTTCGAGTTGCATCTGTTGCAAAAGCTACTCTCTAGTAATGTTATTAAGCAATGTTTTTGTTTACAAGAGGTAACAGATTACAGAAAACCATCTGAAACAGGGTTGATTTTGTTTTGTCACAGACCGATTGATTGATCAATTGATTGAATTGATTGAATTGATTGAATGAGGAATGAAGCCAAGACAGGAACCCAGTCGCGGACAGGAACAGGAACCCAAGTCGTGGTTTCACTCTCAATGTAACCGGCGGGTGGACAGAGGGAGTTATACGAGTTAGCCTAATCCCGTTAGCACAGCCTGCCACCAAGACTGTTGCATCACAGCTTCTGCTGTGTCCCCGGATTGAACCGTGTCCCAAACAAGAACATATGAGACCACCTGGGACAATCGGACAACCAAGGAACTGAGCAGTGAAATCTGAAATCACTGTATGACTTGTATGTGAGTTTTCAGTGTATATTGGTAGCGGAAAATGATATCCAAGGACATTCTATTAAAAGCTGCTGTCAGCTGTTGTAAAGCGAAAGCATAAAAGAGCAAAATATGTTGCATTAAGGCACCAGTGGTGGCGTCACGATCATGCTGTGTGATAGACAGGATGCCCGGACCAATGAGGGAAGAGATGTCCTGATTGGTCGGAAATTAGTGGGGCGTGGCTTAATGCCTACATTGGCCCACAAACAGGCAGGCACAGTAACCAGAAGAGATATCCTCACAGAGGAAGCACCATGTAGCAGACGCTATTAAATAAAAGCATTTTGTTTTTACAAATTTGTTGAGGAGCAGGAGTTAGGCGTATTGCTCAATGATGTACAGGTTGGGATTGGGATTCAAACCTAGAACCTTTTGGTTGGGAGTTAATCACTATTGGCACCAGACTATCCTGCTCCTATTTGTATGCAAATACATAATTTGAGCTTGACTCATTGTTTTTAGGTTAATCTATTCATTGTGGGACCAACAGGCTTATTGCTAAATTAGCTAGCTAACCAAACTAATGGGCATTAGTTTTAATCCAATCAATAAAACAATTGGATTGCTTGTTTCTTGGATTAAATCCAAGAACAATTAATCAGATGATTCACGAAATCTAAATGGTCAATCTACAGGACCATTCAATTCAGAATGCACATCCTCTAACACAAAACTGTCAAACTCAATTTCATCCCGGGCCACATGAGCATTATGGTTGCCCTCAAAGGGCTGTAAGACTATATAATAATATATGTACTCTTTATCATATGACATAATTGCGTCTGCATTTGGTTATTATTGGTTTTAGTAATAAGTTAATTAATAACTAGCTCTGAAAGCAGAAGTCTAGGAAAAATTATTGCAAGCAGACCTTCAAGTGTCCAACTAGTGTAGAATTTAGAGCTGGACTGGGAACATCATTCAGACCAGGAAATATAGTCCAGTCAGGCCACCGCCTCTAGTTCAGTGGCCAGCCTCTACTTCAGTGGCCTGGCCTGCCTCTAGTTCAGTGACCTGCGCCCGCCTCGCCTCCAGTTTAGTGGCCTGCCTCTACTTCAGTGGCCCGCCTCTAGTTCAGTGGCCTGGCCTGCCTCTAGTTCAGTGGCCTGCGCCCGCCTCGCCTCTAGTTTAGTGGCCCACCTCTACTTCAGTGGCCCGCCTCTACTTCAGTGGCCTGGCCTGCCTCTAGTTCAGTGGCCCGCCTCTAGTTCAGTGGCCTGACTACAGGCATTTTTGCAACCTGCGGGCCATATCGATGGTCAGTCTGGCCAGATTTCTATGATAAGCAAATTATATGCTTTGCGATCTCTCGTGGGCCACATACCCACGGGCCTTAATTTTGACAC
>OMOU01053809.1:2413-14524 GCA_900312585.1 Malacocephalus occidentalis | reverse complement strand
CACTGTTGAGGCGCGGCCAGGGAGAGATCCCCCTCTCCGAGAGGTTATGGGAGAAGGAGAGGTCTGGTTTTTAAAAAACCCTTTATTTACCCAATACAAAGAAAAAGGAAACCAGTCGCTATCACCAAACATCAAAAACTGTCAAAAACATGTTGACAATCAATTCTCCTTCCTCCCCCATGGAGCACAAAACCCCCCTAAAAGACCATATACCACTGAAAGCCGAAAGCCTGCATATTGTCCATCATTTTATAGTAGGTGTAGTCCACCCTCAGTCGAGCCTTCAGGATTCCCTCCAGAGCCAGCACCGGTTCCACACTGCTGGCACTTTGAGCCCGGTTCTTGCATGTCAACCAGGTGGCCACCTTTGCAAAAGCAGATAAAAAGTTCTGTGTAATTCTCTTCTTAGCACTGTATTTTGGGCCTAAAATAAACAAAGCAAAAGAAAAAACCTCCCCGAAACCCTGAAAACACCTTTTTAAAAACTCAAACAGTGATGACAGTCGAGTACACTGAACAAATAAATGTGCCAGGGTCTCATTCTGAGAACAGAAAATACACTCCTCCCCCACCTCTGGATCCTCTGCGCTCTGTATCTGTTCGTAGCTATGGCTTCATACACAACCCTCCACCGGAGATCTGCTGTTTGCTTTTCAACGGGCAGTTTGTACAGGGCCCGCCAGCTGCCTTTTGGGGAAACGTCTGGACCAAGAAACTCTGTCCACCTTGACTCCTTCAATCCTGCCAAGGAGTGCAGGTTCAGAAGCTTAACGCAGATATTGTAAACTTTCCCTACAGCCTGAAAATGTACCTCCTCCTTCCTGCCACTCCCCCACAACTGGGGTGATAGACAGAGAGGGGAAACTGTATTCGTACCCTTCACTCCGCTGGTTACAGAGTGCGGTTCCCTGCGAATGTTCTCAGGGAAAGTGACAGGGCAGCACAGACTTCTCCCACCACTCTGTTGATCAGCCTGAGAGGTGATGTTGCTGTTTCTCAGGATGTCCACAGATGTTACTGCCGTCTTCATCAGATGGCCCAGTTTGGTGCAGCCAGCTTCCCTGAGTTTGGTTCACAGGCTGGCAGACTGCAGTGTTTGGGCCTTCATATAGTTGTTAAAAAAAAAAACAATGGTTCCTCAAACAACCACATTCCGAGTCTCATTTGTGACATATGCAGCCTTAAAAATCTGCCATGCCTGCAGTACAGAGCTATAAAATGGTGTTAGTCCAGTAAGGTCCATGTCTGTAAGTTGTAGTAAGAAAAAACATTTATCATAGCCCAGCCGCCCAACTCTTCTCAGCAACAGTCGAGGTGTATCCAACCAGCTTGGGCCACAACAGCAGTCTTTCTGCTGTCTGAATTCTAAAATTAGCAATTTTTGACTGGATGTCAATCAGCCCTTGCCCCCCTTCAGCCACAGGGAGGTAGAGGGCTGCTGCCCAGACCCAGTGCCGGCCAGACCAGAAAAGATCCACAATGGCTCTCTAAATGTCCTCTATCAGGCTTCTTGGTGGTGTCAGAGCGATGAGTCTGTGCCAAAGAGTCGAGGCGACAAACTCTTCCCCTATAGGGCAACTGGGGTGGCAACCATTTCCATTTAGACAACCAAGCGCACACTTTCTCCTTAACCCCTTCCCACTACTTTTTCTGAAAGTTCTCAGTGCACAAAAATACTCAGATAAGAACGGGGGAACGCCCCTCGCTCCCAAGTCCTATAAAAGTCAGTGGAGAGCCCATCAATCCCTGGTGCTCATCCTGATGCCATCTGGTTGACCGCAACTGCCAACCGCTCCAGTGTCAAGTCACAGTCCAGAGCTTTCTCTCCCAAGCTGACAAAGCCCCTCCAGAAGCTCCTCACGGCACTTCAAACTGCAATGTTCTTCCCTGAAGAGGTCAGTATAAAAATCCATTGCATGGCTCACCTGGACTGGTGGTCACCCTGCCTCCTGGAAGCTTAAGGCAGGTCATCTGCTTCCTCTGTGCCACCGATCTTTCCAGGTTGAAAAAGAAAGTGCTCGGGACATCCATGTCCTTTAGCTGGAGGAAGCGAGACCTGACAAGAGCCCCCTTTACTCTCTCCTGCAGGAAGGAGCTCAGCTCAAACCTCTTCTCCTGCAGCATTGACCTGCCAGTAGGGTCCGAGTTCCTATGTAATCCCTGATGTTGGCTTCAAGTTGCTGAACTGCTGCCTTGATCTTAGCTGGGTGTGTTTTGGACCCAGATGCAGTACAACCAAACACGGGCAGATATTGAATGTTTTTTTATTTGGGAATAAAAGAAGACGGGATTCGTCGGAGGGAGTAGCAGGTTCGGCGTTGGGCAGGCAGTCAATCGGGTGGAGGTACCGGTACGGAGTTGGATGGCAGATTGTCGGGGACAGGCCGGGGTCGGGAAATCAGTAAACCGGGTAGCAGGAAGAACGTCGTGGTACCAATGCAGGGAGGTTAAGTGGGAAACAGGTGGAGGTGATTTGCTTGATTGCACTCACGGAGTGTCATGGAGTGTGGACCATGGCACTAGCAGTGGAACAAAAAACACAAAGTTGTGTTTTACCAACCTCCCACCACAGCTTCAAAGAACTAAAATCAGTTTTCGTTTTGTTTTCCACTGTTGCCAAAAGTAATCAAAGCCCTGGCAGAAAGTGCTATCTTGTAACAGTTTATTATTGAAAGACCAGCAGGATCTAAAACTTTCACTTGGCGAAATGATTAAATGTATACTTATCAGATGATGGTCAGTGAAACCAACCTTGCTTATGCTACACTGACTTAACCTGGAGTTGAGGCTTTGGGAGATTCTTTCCAGTCTGGCTGCACTCACCCTGTTTTTGCTGACCCTCACCCATGTGTATTATCTGGCGTCTGGATGTTTAACCCTCTATGTGTCTAACAGGTCCAAATGTGTGATGGTTCTTGGGATGACTGTGGGTGAGGTTCTTCATTTGTTCTGTCCAGAGTGAAGTCGAGAGTGCAGTTAAAATCCCCACCAATGATGAACTGTTCGAGATTATATTTTATGAGCTCATTTTTTAAAAGGGTGAAAAAACGTAGTCTTTCTGTTCCTTGATTAGGAGCGTATATATTTACAAAACAGAAGATGAAACTTTCTATCTTTGCCCTGACAACCAAGCGCCAGCCCTTCCCCACTTCAGTAGAGGATAGAATATTTACATTTGCTCTAAACAGAACAGCTACCCCTGCACTCAGGTTAGTGCCATGGTTAAAGGCCCGAGGACCCTCCCACCACAAGCCCCAATGTGTTTCATCTGCTGGATTAGTATGTGTCTCTTGCAGAAGCAACACATCAATTCTTTTTTGGGTGGAGACTTCAGAAATGAGTGCCCTTTTTTGCCTGTCTCTCCCACCGTTGATGTTCAACGACCCTATTGTGAGGCTCTGCATAAAGAGGTCAGAGAAAAGAAAAAGATAAGGTAAGAAAATTAGAGAACAATACTGTACCGAGAGGAAGACACATGATCATGTTACTTTCTATCATTTTTTTACCGTTTTACCTTTTCTTACCTTTGCTTTTCTAAGAATTGTAATACTCTTTTTTAGAAACTTTTTTATTCATCCAGGAGGTCAAAACCTGATTTTTTTATATATTGTAGCGACCCAGTGAAGACTGGGTGGCGTGTCATAGGCGAACTCCCACCTTTCGGTCAATCAGTGGTGATTGGGTGAGAGGACGGGAGGGGAGGGTCTGTGTTGTTCTGGGTTTTGTCTTGTTGAGTAGTTGCCATGGTCCTAGGACAGACACGTGTGTTAGCAGTTAGGCTGTGTTAGACGGGGCAGGCGGCTGGTCAGAAGACATGGCCAGAGAGTGACATGGTGTCACCAATGGCCCAGCTGCACCTGTGAAAACACGAAGTATTCGGGCAAATCGGACTGAGAGGCTTTCCATGGCCAATTTGAACTGTTGTCCACGGCAGAAGAGTGGTCGAGGGAGACTAAGGCTTTACAGCTGTCATTATGCCTCACAGAGGATGCTCTGTCCAGCCTTCTGCTTCTCACCCCGGAAGACAGGCGAGAGATGGCTGTGGAGAGAGAGAACGTGTGGAGCATAGACTAACGGGATAAGTCCAGCCTTAAGAGACGTTAAAAAAAAAAAAACACTGGCAGCCTAACCCCCCCTCAACAGGAACAGCTGTGGCAGCTGCTGCAGGAGTTCCAAAGCAGTTTTGCTTTAAGTGACGAGGAGGTGGGGATGACTCACTTAGCAGAGCACGAGATTGACATGGGGGACGCGCGTCCTATCAAGTACCGCCCTCGTCGCCTACCGCTGGCGCGACAGGAGGCTTGTGATGCAGCAGTGTTGAACTTGGTGTTGGACATTATTGAGCCTTCTGACAGTCCATCAGCCGCAGCCGTAGTCATGGTCCCCAAGAAACTGGGTGGTTGGCGACTTTGACCAGACTACAGACCTGTGAATGGGATAACCAGGAAGGATTCGTACCCTCTGCCCTGCATTGAGTCCCTGGACCTGGTCTCCGGCTCCTCCTGGTTCTCCTCCTTGGACCTCTGCAGTGGGTACTACCAAGTGCCGCTTGATCCAGAGGCAAGACCCAAGACAGCGTTCTGCACCGGGCGGGGGCTGTGGCAGTTCAAAGTCCTCAGCTTAGGGCTGTGTAATTCTCCGGCCACCTTCGCTAGGTTAATGGACTAGGTACTGGCTGATGTTCCCCGTCAGCAGTGCCTGGTCTACCTGGAAGACATCCTGGTGCATGGTGGTTGCTTTGAGGCTGCCCTGGGGTCCCAAAGGCTGGTGCTAGAAAGGGTCAGGGCTGCGGGCTTAAAGTTTCACCCCGCGAAGTGCTTCTTTATGCAGAGGGAAGTATCTTTTTTTGGGCCACACGGTTGGGGGGGAAGGTATCAGTACCTTGAAGGACAATGTGCAGGCAGTAGCTGACTGGCCCACCCCCACGAACCAAAAGCAGCTGAAGAGCTTCTTGGGCCTAGCCTCATACTACAGGAGGTTTGTACAGGGTTTCTTCTGCATGGCTGCACCGTTGTTTCGGTTGTTACAAAAAGACATTTTTATGGACAGAACAGTGCCAAGAGGCATTCGGTAGCCTGCAGCATGCCTTGTGTGGGGCCCCAGTTCTTGTCCCAGCCGACCCCACCTTCTTTCATTCATCTTGTTCATCTTTTTTCATCATTGTTTCGTTCATCTTGGACACAGACACTAGCGGCGTGGGGGTGGGAGGCGTGCTTGCACAGGAGGGGTCAGAGGGGGAGCGCGTAGTAGCCTATTTCAGCCGGGCATTCAACAAGGCGGACAGGTGCTACTGCGTTACCCGCAGGGAGCTCTTGGCACTGGTGCTGGCCATCCGACATTTCAAGTACTACTTGTGTGGCCCCTCTTTTAGAGTCCGAACAGACCATGCAGCTCTGAAGTGACTCATGACTTTCAAAGAGCCAGAGGGGCGCGTCGCCAGGTGGATGGAGAAGCTCCAGACCTTCAAATTCTCGGTGGAGCATAGGGCTGGAGCAAGCCACACCAATGCCGACGCACTCTCTCACCGGCCATGTGCAGCAGACGGGTGCCAGAAAGAGACCTGAGAGAGAGAGCTGCGGGAAGAGGAGGAGGAGGTTGGTACCCTCTCTCCACAGGAGGAGGTAATCTGCAGGGGACTGGGTGGAGTGGGTGGAGGCACCGCAGTGGCAAGGTTCTCCGCAACCACCAAGGGCTGTGGTCCAAGTTTGGGGCTCTGCGCCTGTGTCAGGGGGTTCTGCAGCAGGCGTGGACTGAGCCAGCATCAGGGGAAGAGTGGTGGCAGATGGTGGTCCCCAAGGGCTTGAAGGCGGAGGTACTCAGAGCTATGCATGGAGCCGCCGGGTCGGGACATTTTGGAGTCACTAAGACCCTTGGCCGCCTCCGCCAGGTCTTCTACTGGGGACAGTGCTGGAGGGACGTGGAAGACTTCTGCCGCTGCTGCGACCCCTGTACGGCTCGCAAAGGCCCCCCTGGATGCTCTCACACCCCGCTCCAGCAATTCCACATGGGAGCCCCGATGGAAAGAGTGACCGTAGATGTGGTGGGTCCTCTACCACTCTTGGAAAAAGGGAACCACTATGTCCTGTCGGCCATCGACTACTTCACCAAATGGCCAGAGGCATACGTGCTCCCCGACCAGGAGGCAGAGACCGCAGTGGATGCCCTGGTGGGGGATATGTTCATTTTGGGGTGCCAGAGACACTACACAAGACTGAGTGACGGTTTGGTGGAACGATTCCATCGCACCTTGGGAAAACAGCTGGCCATCCTCACCTCAAAACACCAACGGGATTGGGATGACCATCTACCCCTGGTGCTGATGACGTGCCGGTCGGTGGTGCAAGAGACCACATCCTGCACCCCAGCCCTTCTCATGCTGGGGAGGGAGCTTCGCACCCCGGCAGAGCTGGCGTTTAGTCGCCCTCCTGACTCCCTGGCTGTGGCCCCGGGCCTTGAGTATGCCCGTTGGCTTCAGGATCGCCTCGAGTCTGCGCAAGCTTTTGCCCAGGAACAGCAGCTGAGTGCCAGAGGGAGGCAGAAGCGAGGGCGAGTTGGTGTGGGTGTACAATCCCCAGCGGAAGGGCCGTGGATGGGCCCTTTCCAAATACTGGAGAGGTTGGGGGAGGTGGTCTACAGGGTACAGCTGTCGACCAGAGGGAGGAAAGTGGTGCTGCACAGAGACAGATTGGCCCCATACCAAGGGAAGCCCCTTCCATGCAGACATCAGGGGCCACGGGGTCACCTGTGCAGCCGCCCCGGGCCACCCAGCCCACACCCCCTTCACCTACCAGGAGAGGGCTGGAGACGCATGACTCCACCCTGCACAGCCGCTCAGAGGTGCGAGAAGCACCGTGTCCGGGGCCAGAGGGCCCCGGGTTTCCAGTCTTCCCCGTAGTGCGGCCTCGCAGGCGCCGGAGACAGCCGGAGCATTTTAGAGACTTTGTGAGGTTTTAGGGGGAGGAGAATTAGTTGTTAGAGTGAGACCCTAGGTGTCAGAGAGCAAGAATCCGCCCTGGTCTCACTGGACTGGATCTTCTTTGCATAGTGGGGGAATAAACGCTGGTGGACGTTAAGGAGACGGGGAAAGAAAAAAAAAGTTCCAGCATTAGACAGTTGTCTATTGTGATGGTATATGTTATTAGCATTTTTGTTTACTGTATTTATTGATGTTTTGTTTTGATCCTCGAGGGCGAGGTGCGAAGGTGATGGGGGGTTAGTGTAGCGACCCAGTGAAGACTGGGTGGTGTGTCATAAGCAAACTCCCACCTTTCGGCCAATCAGTGGCCTGTATGTGGTCATTGAGAGTGCGGGCTGGTGATTGGGTGAGAGGACGGGAGGGGAGGGTCTGTGTTGTTCCGGGTTTTGTCTTGTTGAGTAGTTGGTGTGGTCCTAGGAGAGACACGTGTGTTAGCAGTTAGGCTAAGTTGTGTGTACAGAATAAAGCTCCTGTTGGGAATATTTGGATACCTTAGTAGTCATGTGATCTCTGTCTGCAGAATATGTGGAAGCTGCTTCCTCAACACCCTCTGCCGACCCTGATCCTGCTTCAGTGGCTGCAGTTAGTCTCAAAGGGCTTTACAGGCCACATCAGCCAAGTGATCATTATGACACCCCCCGAGCCCAGGCCCCCCTAAGGGCAAGAAACGACTCCCTTAATTAACAAGGAAGAAATCTCGAGAAGGAACGCAGAGTGGGGGATCCCTCCTTCCAGGGATGGTTCGGAGTGCAATGGGTGTCAAATGGGCATAAGAAAAATAAAAGAGGGGGTAGCACAGCATAACAGTAACTCAGTACACATGGTAATGAAATTAGTAATTTTTTAGATGATGCTGGCTGGAGAGCAGGCTGGTGGCCGTCAGGTGGGGTGGCCAATAGGGAGCAATAAGGTCCTTCAGGTATGATGGTGCGGACCTATGCAGGGTCTTGTAGGTATGAAGCAGCACCTTAAAGTCTGATCTGCCGGTTATTGGGAGCCAGTGGAGGGAAACGAGAATAGGAGTAATGTGGTTGAACTTCCTAGTTCTCGTTAGAAGTCTAGCAGCAGCGTTCTGCACAAGCTGGAGGCTTCTCGTAGTGGAGTTTGGTAAGTCAGAGAACAGTGCATTGCAGTACTCCAGTCTGGATGATATAAATGCATGGATGAGTCTCTGCATCCGGCAAATCTTAGCATTATTCCTAAGGTGGAAGAATGCTATTCCGGCAATACTTTTCACGTGCTGGTGAAAAGAAAGCATAGTGTCTAAGAGGACACTTAAGTTCTTAACGCAAGTGCTTTGGGAAACAGTAGATCCCTCTAGGCATAGTGAGACATTTTCAAGTTGTGACTGTTTATGTTTTGGGCCGATGATCATCATCTCTGTTTTCCCGTTATTTAGTTGCAGATAATTTTGGGACATCCACTTTTTAATTTCAGTCAGGCAGGATTCGACCTTCTGGATCTCAGGGGAATCCTTTGATCCAATCGGAATATAGATTTGGGTGTTGTCGGCATAGCAGTGAAAGCTAATTCCATAGTTCAAGTTCAAATTATTTTTATTTTATCTTTTATTTTATTTACATCGCCATATTCATGAATATATACATTCAGGTTACTCAAATCATTTTCTGTTCTGTTATTACTTTAATAAACACAGATATTTACTTTATCTGTGGTTATTTTTGTAGTCACAAATACATCACTGAATGAAGAAAAGATCAGGCTAATGTATGATCAAACACAGTCTTATACATGAATACATTGATTCATTTTCTGTTCTGATTGTATGTAAATAACTAACCTATGAGAACGAATTATAACTGCAAGAGTATGTCTGACGCCATTATGACGTTCATAGGGAGGGTCTATGTTTACAGTCAAACTGCGCCACCTGTTGGACGTACGAATATCAGAACTTCAGTCAGCGAGACAGGGACCTCCGTGTGTATAAACCACGCTGCTGGTCTGGTGCATAACTACACAATAGATTCAAGATGTTTAGGAGTCAGCTGTCACCTCGAATTGGACTTGTAGTTCGCCACACAAAACAAGCCTCCTCTGTGCGTGGATGCCAGGTTGCCAGGTTGGGAAACTGAGTTTCCTTCAGTGAGTCATACAAGTTGTGCAGTGTGGAAGTAGTGAACTTCTGCTTGAGAGCTGAGTCGCGCTGGATGTCCGGCAGTTCGAGTTGCGCGTCTGGTGCGCTAGTTGCGCGTCTGGTGCGCTAGTTGCGCGTCTGGTGCGCTAGTTGCACGTCTGGTGCGCTACTTGCGCGTCTGGTGCGCTTCCTCGCTGTCTGGATGGAGGGGACACCAGCTCCAGGTCGCCTTCGGTCTCAGACAGCGCCCTCTGTTGGGGTCTCGTTGAACACCAGTGACAGAGACCGAAATATTCATGTTGGCGTCTGTTAGTGTTGTGGGGTTGTTTTGTTTCCCTTTGGAGGCGTCGCTGGCCGGATTGAGACGGAGAACCTGGTGGAGAACCTGGTGGAGAACCTGGTGGAGAACCTGGTGGAGAACCTGGTGGAGAGCAGGCGGAGAGCTGGCTCTCCTGACGGAGGAGTGGCTCCTCCTCTACCCTTCATATCAGGACGTCTTGTGTGTGTGTCGGTGTGTGCGCGCGCGTACGCCTAGCAGTGTATAACTTACACTTAATCACTTTCCAACTTTATAACTCGTCTCCACCGCCGTCAACAGTGAAGCGGAATTCATACATTCAAGTAAGTTTTCATTTTTCTCATTTTATGGTTTCCTTGATAAATTGACTTTTGGAATCGAGTCTCGCGTCGGCCTGTATTTGTATCCCTCAAGTTGTAAGGAGAATATCCAAATAGATTTGGAGTTCTAATGAGAATATATCAATGTACTCGGGTAGATGTGAACCTGTTCCCGTGTCAGGCTGACTTGTGTTGCGTCATCAACCACGACCCTTGGCTACTAACTAAGCTGATAACTAACCTAACAACTCGACCCTCCAATAACCAATGACGCCCTCAGACATGCGGCTCGTCTGGAGCAGAGCGCCGCTCGGCCTGCTGCTGCTGGTAGGACTGCTGCTGCTGCTCTCTGTCTTCCGGGGCGCACCCCCGGCCGCCCGCTTGGCTCTGGAGCAGAGGACGCGCATCGAGCTGCTCTTGAAGAAGAGCGCCATAGACGCCGCCAGCTCCTTCCAAGACGTGCCCTACGTTATCAAAGAGTCTGTGGCACGGTGGGTTCCGGACTCCACCTTGGTTTTCTGGGCCTGATTGTTGGTAGCCAGTTGAGCATGTCCCTGATTCCTACTGCAGTCGGTTGGCCGACGGGACATGTGAGTGCCACGCGGATACCAATGAAGTGCGCCTACCCCTGCCCCACATCCTCTTGCCACAAGTGTGGGCACACAATCTTCACCAGGCGTACCTGGAGTCCGAGTCTGACCCGGAGGGGGTGAAAGTTCGCCGGGCCAAGGAGTACAGCAGCTTCCAGACAAGGTGACTTCTTGATGAGGCCTTGTCAGTCGATATGAGCACTAGTGTGGGCTCTAAATGCTCCGGGGTCCATTTGACATACTAGCATTTGACATACTCATACTTCCTGGATATGGATAACCACCAAAAGCACCTGCCATTTTGTGGTGAGATGCTGGCTAACAGAGACATCCATGTTGAAGGTCCTCCTCTCCAGCAGACCTCCTCATCGTGGCGGAGGCCGGCAGCCCTCTGCAGTACCCCACGCAGGGCGTGGAGGTGGGACCCATGAAGACCATTGTTATTCCTGGTAAGTCACTGGTTTATGCTGGTGCTACCATGCAATCTAACCTCTGAAAACCGAGTATCCATAGTAACAATATCGTTTGGTGACACAACTTTTACTTGTTGCGGGCGCCTGGTGGGAGGAGGGAACAAGAGCATGAGAAAGATTCATTTTCAGATGTTGTCATATCATAGGTTTGGGCCTCAAGCAGGAACCAAGGACTGAATATACAGTAAATATGATTTTATATATACAAACTTGGAGCTTATATTTCATTGATCTGAACTATTCCTGTAAATGAATCATCGTGGTTGTGATGGCAGGTCAACCTGACAGTAACCATGGGAACGCTGGATGTGGCTGCCACAGTGGGCGGGGTGTCCATCACAGGGGCGGGGCAGCAGACCATGGGCGTGTCCAGCACCACTCTGTCACGACTCAACAGGCAGCTGCAGTTTGTCACCTACACCAACACCGTGTTCCACCCCAGGACTGCAGACATAGGTGTGTGTTGTTGCCCTCTAGCTGGGAGAAAGGTCGTTCTGTGTCACCTGTGAATGTACCAAATGTGCTGTTCTCTCTGTTTCAGTTCAGTATGGAAGTGGGTCCCACCAGGTGGCTTTCACCATTTCAGTGCGACACCCTGCCATCCCAAAGCTTTACAACTCGGGTTCTGATGCAGGTATGTGACCGGTCCAAAGAAGGGTCCTGTGTTTGCTCCAGAAACGTCCTCTCATCTACATGTTGTCCCTTTTTAGAACACAACATAAGCGCCCTTGTTACCATAGCAACCAAGACTTTCCTACGCTACGATAAACTGGAAGAGATGATCGCTAGCGTGCGGCAATACTACCCTACGGTCCGCATCGTGGTGGCTGATGACAACGAGCGTCCGCAGGCCGTCCGAGGGCCCCACCTGGACCACTACATCATGCCCTTCGGCAAGGTACTCACCTTCTGTTGTGTGTGTGGCGTCCAGGTGTGTGGGAACCGTCCCAGTAACATGGGCCGGTTCCTTAGGGTTGGTTTGCAGGGAGGAACCTGGCCGTGTCCCAAGTCACCACCAAGTACGTCTTGTGGCTCGACGACGACTTCTACTTCACAGAAACCACGAAGCTGGAGAAGATGGTGGAGGTTCTGGAGAAGACCACCCTGGACATGGTGAGGGGGAGGGGCTTCTAAGAATAGGGGCGGAGGAGCAAGGGTGGACTACACTTGTGGTGGGAGGAGCCAGGGTGGACTACACTTGTGGTGGGAGGAGCCAGGGTGGAGTACACGTGTGGTGGGCGGAGCCCGGGTGGAGCATATGTGTGGTGGGAGGAGCCAGGGTGGAGCACACGGGTGGTGGGAGGAGCCATTCCTAACACACACATACACACTCAAGATGTACAGCGCTGTTTCACT
>OMOU01053807.1:9904-22349 GCA_900312585.1 Malacocephalus occidentalis | reverse complement strand
CCCCCCCTCCCCCCAGACATCATCCACCAATCAGGCGACATAGTGGTACTGGGTGGGCGTGTCTTTGTCACGCTCCATATACTCTCTGTCTATCAGGGACTCAATCCTCTTCTTCAGGTCACCAGGCTATGGAGAGACAAGAGAGATGAATATTAGATTATGTGAGATGATTAGATTATTCATTAGAATCGTGTTAGGTTAAAGAGAACCCCCACATAGCCACCCTCAAGAAGTAAGAACTAAAAAGTAATCCAATCATTGCTGTCATTTTAAAGGGCTCCACAACAGAACCGCATGCGTTTTTTATTTTATTTAGAATGATGAGGTCAGCGGTTGGGGGCGTGCAGTTGGTCACCTTGACGGGGAACTTGAGCTGGTTGTAGAGCTCCGACACAAGCAGGTTGTGGCTCAGAGTCTTCCTCATCTTCATGATGCGCACCACGGCCGCGTCGATCTGGTACTGTCGGTCCTGGAAGACCCGCTCGGTCGTACTCACCTGCTCCTCAACCTAGACACAGACGGACGGACATCAGCCATTCATGTCCACACAAACTACAGCCAAACTTACATGGCTGATGAAAATGTTTATGATGAGGGATAGATGTGATTGTGATGTGATGCAAGCAATATTCTGTGGCGCTCTCTCTATATATTAAAAAAAACCCTATAAAGCAGGTTAGTAGTCATTTTTGGCCTTTCACCAATATAAAAGGAGGCCAGTTGAGGTGGTGATAGAGGACATAGATGGAGGAGGTGGAAAAAGTAGAAGGAGAGGTAGTGGTGGAGCAGGTGGGTGGATGTAGTGATGAAGAAGGTGGAGGAGTAGGTAGTGATGGAACAGGTGGGTGGAGTAGGTAGTGATGGAACAGATGGGTGGAGGAGGCAGTGATGGAACAGATGGGTGGAGGAGGCAGTGATGGTGCAGGTGGGTGGAGGAGGAAGTGATGGTGTAGGTGGAGGAGGAAGTGATGGTGCAGGTGGAGGAGGAAGTGATGGTGCAGGTGGAGGAGGAAGTGATGGTGCAGGTGGGCGGAGGAGGTGTCCCCTACCGTCTCCTTCATCTGGATCTGGTTGATCTTGATGCGGAACAGCTTGTGTCTGAAGTCCTTGTTGAAGGTGAAGCGGTCGGGGTCCTCCACCTCCTTGCCCCGAGGGTTCTTGTTGAGCACGCGAGCCTTGCCGCACGCCAGCGACTGCAGTGTGCGCTTCAGCTCACCCTCCTCTGGAACCACCACAACAGACTCTGTTAACACGTAGACTTGTACGTTTATCAGCGTTGGGTAACATGATTTAAGATACAATAAAACCTCTGACAACAAAGAACATAGTCTATTGTTTAGGGCAGGGCACTTTGTAATTCGTGAAATAGTTTCTAGAATATATCTCAAAGCTCAATAAACAGAAAACAGGATTGAAAACAGGAGCAGGGAGAAAGGAAGTGTGATCACCTATCCCAGTGGCGGTGCGAATCTCCTCTACGCTGAACTCCTCCCCCTCGTTAAACATCAGCAGTACCAGCGTCTGGAAAAGAGACACCTGCAGCTCCTTCTTCCCCTGGGGGGGGGAGAGAGAACATGGTTTCCCTCCAGAACCCACCTCTTTAAACCGGTTTCAATCTGGAAATCACCTCTTTAAACTGGTTTAACACCAGAAGTCAGTTCTTTACACTGGTTTCACACCAGAACTCACCGTTTTTAACCAGATTCACTCCAGAACTCACTTCTTTACACCGGCTTCACTTGCGACTTTAAATTGGTTTCACATCAGAACTCACCTCTTTATGTCGGATTCACTCACCTCTTTGAACTCAGTCTTGAGGACGGCGTGGCCGAGGGTGGGCTGCCACTGGAGCTTCCTTCCGCTGTGTTTCCCGAGGTAGAAGACCTTAAACACCTCCTGTAGCTTCACCATCTACACACACATCACACGCATCGTTTAGTCCCCGGTACCCTAGTCCCCAGGTACTTTATTACCGTGGTAGTTATTCAGACGACACTGGACTATTCCGATTTCTAAACCGATTTCCACTTCAGACCTCTGACCACAACACAGACAGGTTGACCCCAGCACCCTGACTGACCTCGGCGGGCAGGTGTACATCCATGGGTGTGTAGGAGGGCCAGTAGCCCATGGTGAGGATGTTCACCGTCAGCTCAATGCTGCTGGGCTCACTCTGGTTCTGGGTGTACTGCAGGGGACACCAGAGAACACGGTACACATTCAATACAACTGATATGGATAGATTATAGATACATCCAGACGGAGACGCATAGTGAATATATTAAACCATGCCATTACACTTCCACACATAGGTTTATCATAGATATCAAACCACAACAATATACACAAATGTACAGAATACATGCATAAGTGTAGCATAACCCATGCATGTGTGTGTGTGGTCCATATGCCTTCCTAAAGGTTGTAGCTTGTAGCTTATAGAGTGCGCGTGCGTGCGTGCATGCGTGTGTGTGTGTGTGGTGTGTGTACCGACCTGCTTGAAGTGGATCATGATATCTTTGGACAGCTCCATGTCTTTGAACATTCCCTCTAGCTTACTGGTAAAGGCTGCACCACATTCTGTAGGAGGAACCACACACACACACACACGCACGTGCAGGCATGCACACACGCACACGACATGAGGCTAGCAAGCAGTGACCAACAGTAGTACGATAGCCTAGCTCACTCTTCATTCACTTTGTATAGCCTACTAGAGATGCTAACATGCATGCGAACCTACAGCAGAATACTATGTCCAAATCAGTAGTGTGAGATGACATAATATTGAGATAACAAATAATAGCTCTTGCACCTTTACCTACAGCACCTGTAAACCTTATCTACAGCACCTTTAGCATGGAGGTCACCAGGTCAGTGTTGGACGTGGGGGCTCACCGTGTTTCAGTTTGGACAACATGGACTTCTCGGCATCTACAGAAGCACTCTTCCCCACCAGCAGGCGCTTGGCCAGGTCCTTTTTGTAGAACGCCTCGAACACATCCTTCCCTGTGGAGCACGCCCGGTCTCGTTAGCGCCACAACCCTAACTCTGCCCATGTGTACGATGTGAAGCCATATCACCCGAGTATGAAGCTATAGGTGTAGAGAGTATACCAACAGTGTATTACCATGTTCAAATCGTGCATTACTGGCTATACAAAGTGTACTACCAGAGTGTACCAAGGTGTATAAACAGTTTTTCAACAGTGTATTACCATGTATGAAGCGGAAGATGATCATGATCTTGTCCAGGATCCGTTCCAGCTCCTCCTCCGTGGCTTCCTTGTTTCCAGCACGCAGCTTAGAGTCCACGTACTTGGCTAGGTTGAGAAAACACGGAGAGACAAGTGAGCACGTGGACCGAACCACAACCTTCCTTAGATGATGGATCACACAGCAGAGACGGGAGTCTGTGGGGATCGGTTTTAACTCCATGGTTCAATCCATCCATCAAACTTTATTTATAGAGCACTTTTGGTGCAACACGGATGGACAGGGTGACAATGATTACACACGACACCCCTTGATTAGCTAAACTAACAAGGTGCAGTTTTAGATTTTGTGGATAATAAATTAACAAACAACCAAATTTGTCTTCAGATGTTCAAATGTATTGTAGAGCTGCCAGGCCACCAGCACATCCTACTGGGACCAGCACCAGGACCCCCAGCTGGGACCAGAACTAGCCCCAGGACTGCCTGCTGAGAACAGAACAAGCACCAGGAACTCCTGCCTGGACCAGCACCAGAGCGAGAACCCCCTGCTGGGACCAGGACCCCCTGCTGGGACCAGGACCTACTGCTGGGACCTACCTATGAGCTCGGCAGGCTTGTTGGGCCTCTTATTGATGAAGGCCTCAAAGGCCTCCTTCATGGCGTTGATGAAGCTCTCGTTGCGAGCGAAGCAGGTGTGAACCACATTGTCCATCTTGTCCTTGAAGTCCAGCAGCTCCTGCACCATGTCCTTGTCCTTCTCCGGAGTCCCCACAATCTCCCCTCCAAACGCCTGCAAGAGAAGAACAACAGAAGTCCCTCCTGGTCACAACGTGGAGGGCTTAGCCTAATATCACAAAGAACTGTGAACTCATTACTCTCCATCTCCAGTCTCACAGCGCCTCCTTTCCAACTAATTTCCATGAGGGGGGCGGGATTAGATTTCCCCTCACCGATCACTACCAATCTGTAGCCATGCCAACATACTGGTTTTACCGGGGGTTCAAGAGTGGTGCAAAGTAAAAAGAAAATAGGATGTGGGGCGATATTGAGAAGACATGCCGTCTATGAAAATGTAATTAGTTCATCAATCCAGACAAATTTGTTAGTCAAATCAAACTCAAGATTATTCAGAAGAGAAAGCCCAAGTGAAAGCTTACGAAATGTTGGGTTAATTCTCCCATATAGACTGACTGTCTATTCTGAGAGGATTTGTATAAAATGCATTTTAACTCCTTTTTAGGGTTGGAGCTTCGCAAATTAAGAAACCGGAGCCGTTGTGAAGCTATTGAGATATCGCCGTTTCATGACCCGAAGCCCGACCAGCAACAGTCTGGCAGGGTCAAAAGCTCTGGAACCAGGCAACACTTATTAGCGTTTGATTTAACAGAACAAACAAACTCTTCACAGAAGGAGCGACATGTGCACCTTGATGTAGTCCCTCCAGAACTGCAGCAGAGTGTGGAGGCCTCCCTTGACTTTACTGAACAGCTGGTAGAGGAGGGTCAGCTCCGTCACCCGGTTCTCATCCAGCAGGACGCTCAGACCTGGTGGCACACAAACACCTGGATTAACACCTGGACCATCATCATTAACACCCGACGGGACAGATTTGACCTGTAACACACCTGTTTTGCAACTCACTTTATGTGTGTCATAGAAATTAACATGTATGCTAATCTCCTTGACTAGTCCACCATGAATCAACTGAGAAAGCGTCCAGTGAGGCTACGACTACTCAATTGTCACAAATGCTCATTTTCCATCCCATAATAATAATGATGATGATGATGATGATGATGATGATGATTGGCTCACCCTTCTGGAGGATGGAGGTCATGTGTTCGCCTAGCAGCTGTTTCTCCACACAGTAGACCAGTAGCTTTCTGGAAGAAAGGACACACACAACGTCACAGGGCTGCGTTCAGGAGCAGCGGCCCAGGCAGGACGTACGAGCGTGGAGCTCAGTCCACCCCCACCCCGACGCCATTTTGCACCGTCACTGCATCCTGCAGGCTTAAGGCCTCTGGATACGTCTTCTGAAATGCGTCGGAAACCAGCTTCCGAGGCAGCTGTTGGTCGGTGGGGTCCATGCAGTTTGGAAAAGTCACTCTCTGATGTATCCGCAGCCAGACCAGACACGGCACTGAAACCAAGTGTGGAGATCTGGTCTGGCTACGAGTGTAAACATGGACTCATCAAGTTCAGCTGCATCCACACGGAACGTTATCAATTACAATAATCTGATCAAATTACACAGCCTCAGACAGAGAGCAATAAAGACAAAGACAGAGAGAGACAGAGACAGAGAGACAGACAGACAGAGACAGAGAGACAGAGAGACAGAGCATAAGAGAGAGAGATAACGACAGAGAGCGAGACAGAGGGGTAAAGAGAGACAGAGAGAGAAAGACAGAGGATGTAAATGTCCCATGGCAATAACGCCTTGTGAATGTGAGAGCGAGGGAGCCAGAGCGTCTTACTGGGTGCTCTGGTCGAGGTAGCTGATCACTCGGTCGTTCTCCTCTTCCAGCCGACGGGACACGTGATGCAGGTACTCCGGTACCTGGAGAGAGGGAGAGGGAACCACACACCTCCTTTAGCAACAGGACACACTCCGCTGGGACACGTCACAGTGATGTCATGTGACAGTAATGGGCTGTGACGGCTCACATCTCTCTCCTGCATCAGCCTCTGGCCCTCGGCTGCGTACAGACGGTTGGTCTCCACCAGGAACCGCTCCTCAAACGACTCCTTGTACACCTGCGGGGACACCCAGCCATCATCAGCAATCACATTCACATTCAGGACATGAAGGAGCAAGTAGGGTGTTTAGGGCACCTTGCCGACAGGTTAGCTGCAAATGTTGGTTATCGAACACTGCACAACTTGTACAATTTGTTTAAATGGTGGCCCCTACTCCACCTCTAGACTTTTAGATCCTGTTTATTTTGGTTGCCTAGCAACCAGAAGCCCAACTGGATGTTCCAACCCGCTCCTCACCTGCAGGTCTGACAACATGCCCAGCAGGCTGCGCAGCAGACTCCGGTCCACCGTCTCCCCGCTCCGCTCCAGCTCGATCTGCTCCAGGATGCCGTCCACCGTGCGCTTCTGGACCCCGATGTCACTCACAATGTGAGTCCGGAACAACTCCAGCCCGGTGTCCCTGTAAACCAGACACATGCTGTTACAACTTGTACATGGTTTTCTATTCAAAACAACTCCCGCCCGGTATCCCTGTGAACCCAGATACACTTTATATGCACAAAAGTACATACTGCTCAGGGTCCCTGTAAAATGAACACAGTTCAGTTAAAACTCAACAGAGTAGTTGTAATGGACCGGGTCCTACCAGATGGAGGGCAGCAGGGAGTTCTGAAGGACGTAGGTTCGGTCCAGGAACAGGAAGATGCTGCGGATCATGATCTAAGGGAGGGAACAGAACAACACCAGGTCTCACCTCTACACATTGTAACAACAAGGATAACAATTTAACATCACCAAATCTAGCATTTGATGTCTTCAGTTCACATCCTAAAACATTCACTAAATAAGTAAAACACAAGTACAACACAGCACAACGCATCACCGGCTGCCCCCTCCCCACCATCGAGGCTGTCCAGCACAAGCGCTGCCTGCGAAGGGCGCGCAGCATTGCCAAGGACAGCTCCCACCCCCGTCACAATCTCTTCAGCCTCCTACCCTCCGGGAGGCGCTACAGATCCCTCCGGACCCGGACCAGCAGATTCAGAGACAGCTTCTTCCCCAGGGGCGTCGCTCTTCTGAACTCTTCAACCCAGTGAGTCCCCCCACCCCCGACATCTGCACACCTGCACTATTCCCTACCCCCTACACCACCACCACCCTCCTAACTGCACACTGACTCCAGCACCACTGTCAGACTCGCACACTGTACATTTGCACTACCCCGTATACTGTATATTCCTGTACATAATTGTATATACCCTGTACTGTACATGTACTGCATATACTCCACTGTCCTCTCTGTATATTCTCTGCAGATCCCACATTGCACGGTGACTCCGGACCCGGACCCGCCAGACACTCACACGTCAACTCTGGACCCAGACCCGTCAGACATTTGCACTGCTCCCCGCACGTCGACTCCAGACCCGGACCCACCAGTCACTTGCCCCCCGCATATACCCCACTGTACACCTCAGTGTACACGCACTACTGCATATACCTCCATCCATACTGTACATACATCTATATTATGAACATATACTACATGCACTGTAGATTCCGTATATTCTGGATATTCGTATATGCACTGTAGACTCTATCATTTCCGAGGATACCTCTGCCCATACGTTACATACCCCAATGTATATTCTGCCTATACTGTACATTCCTCATTGTATGGAGTTCAGCCTATATATAGACAAATCTATATGCACTCCGCAGATTCAGTATATTCCTGTAGATGGTGTACATTATCTGTATACTCTGCTCATACGGCTACGGTCACTGTTACCGTTCACTGTCATACTGTCATTATACTTGTCATACTGTTGTTATACTGTTGCACTTTTGCTACTACTTTGCACTTCTGGTTAGATGCTAACTGCATTTTGTTGTACTGGTATGCGTACTCTGTGCAATGACAATACAATTTAATCTAATCTAATGTTATGGACTTCCTGATAATCCCGTTTACCTCCATGTCAGTTGGCTCCACGACAACGGTGCTGCCAGGTGACATCAGTGTATTAGCAGGGGAGTCTGCCCCAAACTAAGTGCACTCCCTTTCCAGCACTCAACATTGGTGAACGTCGACAAATGCTCAACATGAGGGTCAGACTGGCGGTCATGCCGAGATGCAATGTCCCAGTACTCACTGCTACTTTTTAGAACATGGGTTAACCTTTTGATGATATTTGAGCCCAAGATGAGATCGTCAGGCTGACTGGGCACAACTAAAGTGGGCACAATACAGCAAACACCATAAAGCTGCATCTCCATATTATAAAAACCTTCAGGCCGAGTCTGCAAACCCCCACAACCAACGAAGACAATGTTTTCTTCAGGGTGCTGCTTCTCAAGCACACCACCAGCAGAGTGGAGTTTCTCCACTGCTCAGCTCCTCGCCGATGCTACATAACATGTGTATGTAGCATACCGTGCTACATACACTGGGAATGGACTTTGTGCTCTACTGTGCTCAGCTTTCGAGGCCTAGCAGCTGGAGTTGGAGTTTTCCTCTACTGCATCTCTTGGACATCGCAGGCCGACCATTTGTCTACAGAGAGACTGGTCTGAGCTTTGTTTGATAAACATCATAGTGACCTCATGACCTGGGTCATCAAGGCCACGGCCTTGGCTTCCCAAGCACTCATCCACAATATCCACTGTTTTATTCAGCCTGATTCAATACTCCATAGCATCTTCACCTGGTGTGAGCAGTGTATTATAGAAACCCGCCAAGGGCATGCTCAAGTACGTTAGTTCGCTAAAGTGTTGTTTCAGAATGTTTCAGAATCACATGGGGGTTTGCAATGTGGTTCATCGATGTGTTGTTAAGCAGCTTTATCCTCACTACATCCCCTGCCTTGCCCATAAGTCTTGCTAGAATGTCTTCATAATTGCTCATGAAGTGGAGTGGCTCGCTTTCTCAAATCAGATTCATGAGATTTTCATTTCAACGGCTGAGTGCTCAGACATTGAAACGATCATACATTTCAATCAATGGCTCTCTAAATTACTTAAAACAAAATGCTGAAAATTCAAACTTTCATGAAGCTAATATTATTTAATTTTATAGTAGATATGTATTGCTATTATTGAAACAAAATCTGTATGATCAGTGTAAGAGTTGCCTTTTGGTCGCTGATGATTTCAATACCTGGGCGGAGGCTGTATGTTTGATCATCATGACTAAAAGAATAAATGCTGTGAGCCTGAAAAGTTGTTGAGTGGTCTCTTCAGTCTGCTGAGATAGAGTCAGGAAAAAGAGGTTACATAATGTTGACTCCAGAACTATTGAATATTGAGTATTAAAAATATACGTGAGGGCAGCAGTAGGAGAAATATGGCATATAGCAGAATAGCAGAATATTGTAGCGACCCTGGACGCTAAGACGTGTTATGTGTTCTGTATTCTTTATTGTTCTGTATGCAGTCATTCCTGTGTGTGTTGTTTGGATTGTTTGACCTGCCAATCTGAGTCTGTGGCAAATCATAATGCGGAAATGTGGGAGGGGCTTGTTACCAAAGGTGGGATTGTTAAGGTGTTTTACGCAGGAGTTAGTTTTAGTCTTGGTTTGGTTGGACAGTAACCTGTGAAATCGGAGTAACAAATAAAATATGTAGAAAAAATTCTGGCTTAGTGAGCTGTCGGATGAAACCACACTAGCCATTAGCTTCGCTACGTGTTTTTCAACACAGCAATAATGTTCCATGCGGACTGTCGAGTGAAGATGGAGAGGGAGATGGATGACTTCACGGTCCCTGGAATCGGCGGCAGAGATGGCTGCAGATGGAAATTCCAGCGGACATTTCTCCCACATCGCACGCTGCACAAACTGCCCGCGCCCGCCACTTGTGGTTGTAAACAAACATGGCGGCGCCCTGCTTGCGAGTCCCATGTCCATCAAGACTCCAGATATGATGATAAAGCTGACTGGGAAGCTTTTCATGCGCAGTTTTTAGCCAACAGAACTACTACAACAACACTGGCGGGTGGTCAGTAAAGACCAGGGCACTCCAACTCGCATTGTGTTTAGCAGATGAGGCATTGCAATGTTTGTTGCTGCTAAGCCCAGAGGACAGATGTGACTATGAGGTCCTTGTAGACACGGCTCAACACACTGTCCCTTGTGAGTGCAGCACCCACAAGGTCTACTGTGCTCAGAGAAATGCTGCAGGGAAATGCTGAAGACCCTGGTCAACGACATAGAGAGCCTGCCTCGCAGGGCATACACCCACATGCCACCATCGGGACAGAGCGAGCTTGCTCAGGATCGGTTTCTCCAGGCCCTTTCCCCTTCAGACCTTCACACACACACCCAGCTGGCCCACCCCTGGCCCTGGAGATGGCTATCGAGAGGGAATTGGTGTGGGCAGGAGCCGCAAGCAGCCATCTCGCTCCTCAGCTGATGGTGAGATCTACGGGGAAGAGCGGTGAGGATTCCAGAAACCAGCCTGGGTGGACGAGCTCACCAAACTTGTCTGTGCCGTCTCTATTTAGGTGAACCATCGCTCCCTTCCTTGCATGGGGCCAAGGGTCTGCTGGAGGTGCAGGCAGCCTGGCCAGTTCCCTAAAGGTGAGGACCCAGGGAAATGACTCAGGGTCCGCGTAAGTGGGGAAACGCGGATCCCTGGCTCTTTACCCCCATCGTCATCGGTCAAAGGAATCCAGCAGCTCGGCCGGGGGGGTGCAGCCCCCGACTGGACCGATGACACACAGACACACGTTGCTAGCCCGTGGACCACCTGGCAACCCCTGGACTCGACCCGCAGTAGCAGGAGCAGCTGTGGCAACAACTGGCTGAATTTAAGAACAGCTTTGCCCTGAGAGAGAGCGACGTGGGTCAGACGCATCTGGTGCAGCAGGAAATTGACACTGGAAATGCCAGGCTGAATGCATCCACGCCGCCTGCCCTTGGCTCATCAGGAGGCGCTTTGGGAGAAGCAGCAGGCCGGCCTCATAGAGCCCTCTGACAGTCCCTGGGAGCCAGCCGTGGCGATGGTGCCGAAGACGGTGGGTAATTGGAGATTCCTCACCGACTACAGGCCCCTGAACGCAGTGACGAACAAGGATTACCCCATCCCGCGCATCAACAAGGCCCTAGATCTCATAGCTGGGATGTCCTGGTTCTCTTCACTGGACCACTGCTCCCGATACTTCCAGTGCCTTATTTCCCCGGAGGCCAGACCCAAGACTGTTTTCTACACTAGCAGATGTCTGTGCCAGTTTCGGGTCCTCCCCTTTGTCCTCTGCAATGCGCCGGCAACCATTGAATGGCTGATGGACAGGGTGTTTGTTGGCACCCCCCGGCATCAGTGTATCATCTACCTAGATGATCTACTGGCACACGGGGGGCTCCTTCCAGGTGGCACTTAACTCACTGCGCCGGGTTCTGGAGAGAGTAGGCAGGTTTGAATCTCCACCCCGATAAGTGTCATTTTTTGAGGAGAGAGATGACTTTCCTTGGACACAAGGTGGGGGTGGGGGGTATCAGCACCATGGAGGACAAGGTGAAAGCTCTCTGTGACTGGTCGACCCGAACACCAGACTGCTGAAAAACTTCGTCCGGTTAGCATCTTATTATAGGCGCTTTGTACGGGGCTTTTCCTGTGTAGGCGCTCCTCTGTTCCATCTGCTACAGAAGGACAAGGCATGTGTGTGGGCAGAGGACTGTCCCCCAGTAGAACTATGGAGTCGCTGGATGGAACCCTTTCCAGGATGCCCTCCAAGGACTCCAAGAAGGCCAGATACTCTGAACCAGTCGGCGGTGCTGTGGATCGGTACGACCCGGACCCCGCCTTTGCCTACCGCCCGGTTTACAGTACACCCAACCCCACTGACTCTCCCTGCAGATGGTGGGTTCATACAAGCAAAGAGAACAGTGGGACAGAGCAGGTAGTTTCGTCAGCAGTTAGTCGCCTAGAAACGTTGACAGGGAAAATCGGCAATTCAAAGAAGAATGGACTGCACCTCCAACAAGCACCAAACTGATCAAACCTAATATGTCAAGAAACAGCAGCTCTTGTGGTCATTTGTGATGATTTTAATAACATCACTATGAAACAAAACTGTCATTTTGAAGCAAACTTTCCTCAAAAGTCTGAGCTAAGAACCACAAAAATCAATGGGATGAAATCGACATATCAAGCAGCAAGCAGATTCTTCTATCTATGACATCTCTGTCACAACGAGAGAAAACAACTGAGTCGTCACTCAGAGTGGCATAGGCGTTGGGTAATAATAAAATAATGGATGACTGAAGTGATGAAATCGATGTTTGAAGGCCTACAGAAAGAGGAAATGACAGGTAAAATCAAGCAACACTTCACAGCAACCAGAAAAACTGAAATACTGGCTGGCGATTTGAATTGAATTAAAAATGCACAGTGCATTTCTTTCGCTGCGGATGCGTCCACTGACACCACTGACAATGACCTGGTCTGTGGTTTTATGATGATAGATATATAATTGTATATATATATATATATATATAATGATATATTTGTCTATATCATATAATT
>OMOU01053787.1:0-12792 GCA_900312585.1 Malacocephalus occidentalis | reverse complement strand
CCGACGGATTCTTCTCTCGACGTTTTTCCAGCTTTGATGAAGCTTTCTCCCCTGGAGCAAACACGCGACGGCACTATATGCTTTGCCCTCGATTGCGTGATGAAACCCAACGAGGTTGTCACTTTCCCACACTTCGCCATAATTAGCGACAGATTGTAGAGTGTGTGTCGTGACACCCACATAGGTGAGGATGCAAGCCAATTGCTTGTTCCAAAAGGCCGTGGGGAAATAATTTTTGAGGTGGCTCATCACAGCCTGATGGCGAGTCATTTGAGGGGTGATAAAACACACGATTGGATTATGGCCCGATTCTAATGGCCGGGCATCTACGTGGACGTATACAATGGTGGTGTCTGTCCTGTCGTGAGTGTTAGCTTAGCAATCCACCTGCCATCCCCAAAACCCCATTTAGGGCCCTTCCGTTAATTGAGATTCCATTGGAAAGAATTACGATGGATCTCATTGGGCCATTCGACCGTAGCTCATGGGGATATCACTTTGTGTTAGTCATTATAGATTATGCACCTCAATACCCGGAGGCACTGCCCCTACTCTCCATCTCAGTGAAGATTGTAGCGCAGGCTCTCTTCCAATGTTGGAATCCCGAAAGAGATTCTGATGGATCAAGGCACCACATTTATATCGCACACCCTCTGATGAAGGACATACATCCACACATCGGGCTCCCGATTGATGGAGCTGTGGGGAATGAGTGCAATTAACGGAATGCTACTTATTTACACCTGTGTTAATACATAGCATGTTCTCCCCATGGTAGAGACCGGTACAAAGGCAGGAAAGAGCCTCTTTGTGTCTACCCGATGAGTAACTGCCTTAAATGCGCATCAGCAAATGTAGTTATTAAAAAGACGCGCAATCTACTGAAGCCGACTCCATCATCTTTTCTCAGAAAGAACCCTAACTAGCCACTGAAGTGTCATTGTGGCAAAACGACTCTGCACACATGATCGTCCGTATAGGGCTAGCAGTATCTGCTGGGGAGAGGCAGAACACGTAATTGTTGGGGTAGTGGGAATGGGTATGCAGTCAGCGGGGAGCAGGCAGACGGATGGCCGGGGACGGGCGGAAGAACAGGAAGCCAGTACACAATGTCGTAGATGGGCAACACCAAATAGACACAGGGACGGGCAGATGGGAACCAGGAAGTGTGAGGGCAGGATTCACGGTCGGGGAAAGAAGGCTGAGATTTCTGGGGATTCAGTGAGACGGGAAGGTCAGATCAGACACAGTCAGAGGAGGACTCTTCCTCGTCTGGGGTGTCTGGAGTTGGTCGGGGTGCAGCCGATGCAATTCAGTGATAAGCCTATGGCCCAGGATGTGGCGAGTGGAGACCCCGGACTTTACCTCTGGACCATATCCCTCCCAGTCGAACAGATCTGTATGTCTCTTCCAAGCAGGACACAGAACTCCTTCCAGAAAACGATCTGAGACCACGTCGACTGGGAGAACATGGAGCCAGAAAACGTGGAGCAGGATCGTCTGTGTTGTCTCCTTTGCTGAGGGGCGTTTGGGCAGGGGTACAAAGTGGGCCATCTTACTAAACCGGTTTTCTACCGTGAGGATGACCGTGTTGCCATCAGATGGGGGGAGACCCATGACAAAGTCCAGGGAGATGTGGGATCAGGGGCGATGAGGCACAGGGCGAGTCCTCTGGGCAGTGATACCTGCAGGCGAGAGGCAGAAAATGTCCTCCTTGGGGTAGGACGGCCACAGGGACGGGCAGACGGGAACCAGGAAGTGCGACGGGAGAATTTGTGGTTGGGCACAGAAGGCTTAGGCGATCTCTGAGGATTCTGCGAGACGCAAAGTTTGAGGACAGGCACGGTTCGTAACAGGTGACCAGATGGAGGAATGCTGGAGACTCTTGTATGTCTCTTGTATGTGCAAAAGCGAAGATATAATCTGGCAGTGGAAAGGTGGAGCTTAAATAGGAAGGGTTAATTGACACGGGGAACAGATGGAGGTGATTATTCCCAGTGTGAAAACAGCTGACTGAGTCATATTTACCACTGTGAGGTTCCGCTGAATCTCCTTCTGAAAATCTGGATGGGCTGGTCCATTCATTTCTTTTCTCTGGCACTCTGGAATCTAAAAACGTACAAGTTAGCGTCTGGTGCCTCTTTGTGCACCATCGGCTCACCACAGGGGAGACACCGCCTCTTAAACACAAATAGTACTTTTGACATCATTTTACTTTGATTTGAGCAGACTCCGGACCCGGACCCGCCAGACATCTGCACTGCTCCCCATACATACCCCGCTGTACACCCCAGTGTACATGCACTACTGCGTATACTGCTGTCCATACCTGCATAACTCTATATTTATGAACATTTACTTATATGCACCGTAGATTCTGGATATTCTTATACGCACTATAGACTCTGAATACTCTTATATGCGCCGTAGATTCGGTATAGATTCTGTATATTCTTATATGCAAGATTGTGGATATTCTTTATGCACCATTAACTCTGTGTACTCTTATACAGTATGCACTGTGGTTTCCGCACATTCACACACTTGCACTGCTCCCTCACTGTATATACCCTGCTGTACACCCCAGTGTACAAGCACCACTGAGCATACCTCTTTCCATACCCCAATGTATACCCAATGCCTATACTGCCAATACTCAATGTATAGCGTACATGTATATATTTATTCAGTCATTTAACTGCTCTACTGTCGCACTTTGACTACTACCTTTGCACTTCTGGTTGGATGCTAACTGCATTTCGTTGTACTCTGTGCATGTGTACTCTCTGCAATGACAATAAAGTTGAATCTAATCTAATTAAATCGGGTTCAGATTAAACATTACATTGTCAAGAGCTGCCTGGCCAAGAAATCAGCATTAACAAACAACATCTAAGCTACAGACAGCACCAACACATGAAACCACAAACACATGAATGATACACATGAACAGATACTGCAAATACATGTACACATATGTAGTTTTGTATTTTTCTCTTTGTACCTGTAGATCTTCCTGCTCCTGCCAGATGTACTGGACACCAAGACGCACAGGAACTTTGATCACCACTGTCACATTCAAAGCCCTTCCAAAGTTTAAAACCTGAAAAAGAGACAGAGGCAGACAGAGAGTGAGATGATCAGGAGAGATCAATAGAGATTGTAGAGAAATTAACAAATGGGTATGTATTTATGCATTTGCTTATTTGTCAACACTGTTACAATAACTTGATACAGATACGCATATAGAATTTCTAGCTGAGGCTAATTTGCGAGGCCTACCCCTTGTCATGCTTAGAAATGTTAAAAAGTGATTATATCATTTACACTTAGGGGATTTACCAGACACTTTTGTCCAAAGCAACTTACAACATGTGAGCTGACAGTGCAGTAAGATTTGATGTTTAAAGTTTCAACATGTCAAGCACTTCATAATTGCTCTGTTAATAGAACAGGCTTCAAACACTTAAATGCTAGTTTGCTGGTAAGCAGCCAGATAGCTAGGACAATATGCTACAAAAGTACTATTTTAAGTGCCAGTGCCAAAAGTATCATATTCAAGATTCAAGATTCAAGGTTCAATATTTTAAAGTTGTAGTTTAGTTGTAATATCATCTATCATCATTACCAAAAGTATATTCGTTCATAAATAGCTATCACACAGCAAAAGTAGTTTTGCCCAGTGTCACCCTCTGCCAATCTACTGGTGTGTGTTTAGGTGACCTGTGTATCACTGTGGCGTGATTGTTAACACATTTAAAACTCAATTCGCTGAACAATGATGATGTCACAAATGAGAATGGGAGACATAATCGAGAGATGGGAGATTAGAGACAAGACAGGAGAGAAAGGGAGATGGTGGAGAGATGGAAAAGAGGGACAGTTGAGATGAAAAGCCAAAAACGCAGACATTGCGCGCGTTAAAGAGAGATAACTTAAATGTAAGTTTACCGTGACTGGATTCACCACTGGTGTGTGCAAATCACTTTTTCCAAAAGTGAAGTTGGTGTAACTGAGTGTGCTAGAAAATCAACAACAAAAAATCAGAAGATTTTGAAGTTCATTCACAACATTTGGATATTATTTTTGGCTACTTCATACATTGGATTGTTCTCAACTGCACTGTTGTTGTTATGGATTTAGAAGTCTCTGCTAAATGGATTGTGTATGGATTTGTGTTTAGGTTCTGTGTGAGATGTATGTTGTCAGTATGTTCATGAATACAACTACGTTCACTTATTTATGTTGGTATGTTTAGTAATGTTATGTTCATGTGTCCAGTAATGCCAATTAACTTGTTCTGTTTGTATCAAAACAAGTATTTTGATGTTACTGCCCAGGATGCCTGATTTGTGAATGTTTTTTTATTTTTTTTTACATTTTAAAATGTGTGTTTGTGTGTGTGTTTGTGTGTGTTGCACAAACCCACCTGGCAATGGAAAGGAATACACTGTATTTCACATTTATCTCCTCCGCCTGGAACAACACACTCCGCTTGGAGTGTTCAGCATTTCCACTGAACAGACAGAAGGAACAATGATTGTTGTTTTTACAAATGAAGAGTTACAACGTAAAAGCCCTTTCCTGTTCGGCTCATAACAGTGAGTGAGGGTGGCAGTATGCATCTGTGTGTGTGTGTGTGTGTGTGTGTGTGTGTGTGTTGTGGGGTACCTGGTGGCGTTGGCTGTGATGAGTATCTTGTTGCTCAGCTGACTGTTGGAGTTGATGCCGTAGGACACGTTGAACACAGCCTAGTGGGCAGACATTTTGCTGTATCATGATTATTGAACCAGGAATATAAACACTTTTCACAGGAGGAAACAGGTGTAGCTCATCACATAATGATGGGTCCGTGTGATTTAGGTATGGCAGTGTACAAGTATACACCCAACTAGTCCAGTATATACAATGACCATAAATAAAACTTGTAAAGGTCTTTACATTACATGTTATGCCATGGGCGAAGTTATGATTTAGATGAAATGTGTTGCCATACTTGTTGAGAGACTTGAGAGACTGCTGTCTCTCCCTCTCAGTCAAGAGCCCGAACAAAGCCACATACAGGTTAGTGTAGCAAGAGACTTTGCTGACCTGTATGTTAAAATTGAATGTTAAAATTACAGGAACAAGAAGTTTATCCTAAGTGATCTTATCATGATCTGATTCATGAGTATAAAAAAAAATGAAGGGGCTTTATTTTAGCATGCATTGATCTTTACTTTGCTTTTCCTGCATCAAGGACACACAAATGTAATTATAATCTGTGTTTGAGCCAAGAAACTAAATAAACATTGGGGTTTTTTGCCAGTGTAGCGGTGGAATCTGGAATCAGAATTGTGTTGCAGCTGTTAACTTTTGTGAGATATAGCAGATTGTTACGGTAGCAGCAAACCTTAGCCATGCTTTTGAAGATGGGTTTGTAGATTAAGCAGGTGCTCCTTCCCAGGGATATGCTGTTTTCACTGTCCAATGAGCGGCACTCCACCCTCCCCTGTGGAGGGAACACACATCATCACGATCATCCTCATCACTCATGGAGTGCGACGCACGGTCATGGACGATGTCACACCACCGTGCTCTTCCTCGCTACTCACAAATGCAGAGGAAACGCTCAAACCATGGAAGGACCGAGGAAATAATATTTGAACATTGAATCTTTATAGAATTGATGAGGACTCACCTACGTGAGCACGCTGGTTAAATAACAAGTTAAAATATCAAATATTTAATGTAAATGTAATGTTGTTTTGTCCCATGCACTAGGGCAACAGAATAGGGCCCTGTGGAAAAGAGTAGCCAGAACTTTGTTAGGAGCAGGCACGAGGATATTGCTGGTGCTCACCTGCAGGGTGCCAAATTTCCGGAAGGACAATTGCGCAGGGTAGGTCAGGATCACCTGACTTTTGTACGAGTCTTCTCCAATGTTGGTGAGGGACACAGTAATGGTCAGCAGGTCATTGATGCCGACTAGCACAGCTGAAGAGCTGGTGAAGTGGGAGGAAGGAGGATTAAGGAGAACTGTCTTAACAAGCTGAGCTGAGTTAGCAAGCTTACTGTGGTGGGTGGAACGTAGGAATTTAAGATGGCGGGGCCGTGTCTAGTCACCATTGTGATGGCTCCGCGGACATTGTGCATTTTTAAATATTTGTATTTGTAGCAATGCCTCTGATTACCACAATGCCACAGTTGTGGCTTTTCTGGGTTCTCCCAGAATGACGGAGAGGACGGCGCATTTAAATGACAAGGCTATACAATAGTACATAAAGCATGGATTCCGCTGGTTTGCGGGCATAGAGAGGGGCTTAGCGTCGGAGTCACTACTGCAGGAAGACTGCACAGGTGTTATTAAATAGCATTTTGTTAATTGCACTCATTCACTACAGCTGCGTCAAATTCCAGGCATTTTCGCCATTGCCATTGCCTGACAGCACAAAACACACCCCCTCATAGCTCACACATCCCCACCACCCGACTGAAGCCAGGGTGCATCCTGGCTGTCAGCCAACTCCCCACCTCCCTTGCTCTAGCTCGGGTAGGTGGGAGAGAAAGTCCGCCATGACCATCTGCACCCCCGATCTGTGCATAGCCCTAAAATGGTAGGGCTGTAGGGCAAGATACCACTTTGTGATGTGGGGGTTTGTGTCCATCATGTTTAGCCAGCGGAGTGTTTGTGTTGCGCGTTTGGATGGGACAGAGGGTGTCTTGGGCCATGGACAGGCTGCTACCGCATCTGTTTTATCCAGCTGTGAACGCACTCCCCCCCGCCCAAGTGATACCCCAAATCCCGTACATCCCTCCATCCAATGACACGCTTCCTTGGGTTGGCCGTGAGCCTGGTTCATCTCAACGACTCAACGGCAGCATACTCTGCATGCGGCCGCAGTACGCGGTAAGCCCTGAAGAATGACATTGTTTTAAATTGGTATAAGCCATATGTGGAGAAAGCCGATTTCTCCTTGCACTCTGTAGATAAAGGGAATCTGCCAGTAACCCTTGGTTAAATCCAGTGTCGAAAAAAAACAGTCGTGCCTAGCCGGTCCAGGAGCTCATCAACCTGAGGCATGGGATACGCGTCAAATTTGGACACGCTATTTCCCTCGCAGTAGTCAACACAGAAGCGGATAGTCCCGTCCGGCTTATTCACCAGAACAATCGGGCTAGCCCATGCGCTATGCGATTCTTCTATTATGGCCAACTCCAGAATGGCCTTTAATTCGTCCCTCACAATTTTTCTTTTGTGTTCACATAATCTGTACAGCTGTGATCTCACTGACAACGCCATGGGGCGTCTCCATGCAGTCTTCAATGAGCATGGTGCGGCCCGGTAGGGAGAATAAAACATCTGTAAATCGCTGCTGTACGGTGCTGCTCACAGAGTACTTTTTTTTTCTTTTTTTTTTTGCAGTGTGGGGGGCACCTCCCACACAGCAAATAATAGAGGGTCCAGTCATCTTAAAATCCTTTTACTGAAAAGACTGTTAATAGTGTGGATATTCTGATATTTGTGATATTTGTCTTGTTCTGTTGCACATTCGGCTGGGCATTGCCACTTTTTCATTTCACTGCATATCATATATGTGTGTGTCACAATTAAACTTCTTGAATATCGAATCTCGAATTGTTGATTTTTGTATGGAAGTGAATTTAGCTGAATTGAAGAACCAGAACAATTATTGAGGTAATTTTACAAGAGCATTTCGATTGTTGTGGAAGGTCAAAGGTTCTTTCTTCTGTTATTTAGCTTTAAAATTTTTAACTACAAGTTTTTGATTCATCTTTTAAAGGGGACATATTATTATACGACTCCAAGCCATATTATGCCATTCCAAGCAGTTTCAAGAAGTTTCATCTTTGGTTTCTGACATTGCAGTTGGGAGTTGAATGTCTTCTTTGTTTTGGCACCTTTAGTATAAAATAGAGTTTTTGCGTCGAAGAATGATGTGCAAAGGATGGATGATGGTCGATCACCATCATCCATGTATCAACCTTTATCTCATGAGACCAAGTTGCAAAACAGAATAACGAACTAACTGCATCTGGCATCACAAGATTGGGGTCTATTTACCAAATTATAAACACCTGGTCAACACCAAGAAGATGGAATGAAAGCATCCCTCCCATTTCTATGGGGGGGAACAAGAGTATATCAGTGTAACTTTCTGCCATCCTGATGTTAATACTACTGGCAGTAGTAAGAAAATCAGGATGGCAGAGTCACTCATCAGCTCCCACAAGAGACCCACTTCTTCAGAGTTCACCTGGACTCTGCAGAAACCCCCCTGCATTCCCTTTCCTAACCCTAGGACTAACTTGCGTGTTTGTACGTCTTGGCATTATTAATTGTACTCTGCATTGTTTAGAAAATTGTATGTTCTGTTGTATGCACCCAGATTGGTACTTCTGCTGTTTTGCCAGTTATAATGCAGGCAACTTAGCAATTATGAAACTCGTTCCATTAACTTTGCATTTATGAATGCTTGAAATCTGCTTTATTCATATCTTTATGTGTGACAACGATACTGTAGTCCATTGCCACAATGCCATGGAAGTGGCTTTAGTTCGGGGCTCTTCTAGAGACACAGGCAGGTTGTGCTGTTGAAGTGTATATTGTAATGTTGTAGGTGAAATGATATGGAGCAGATGGTACATGTGCTAGCTAGTAAGCTAGGGTTTTCTTGAGTGTGTGTGTTGGTGGCTGACTTGTTGTGCACTGATTGCCCAATGCACCACATGCTTACAGCCCCACCCTCCCAGAATCTAACTGGGCCAAGTGAGGCCAATTAAGCCAGCCAGCCACCAACCACACACACACCACTCATTCCCACAGATACATTGCTGTTTCTTTCAACAAATCAAAAATGTTTTATACTTGTAGGTCGCTTTGGTTAAAATCATCCGCCAAATGCCCTAAATGTAAATGTGAATGTGTCTACCCAGATGTATGCTGGATAGATCAGCCTACCAAGTGGACAGTAGCAACTGGTAAGCTGATCTATCCACCATACATATGGGTGGACACTCCCACTTGTGATGTCAAAAACCAGAGATTCTGAAACAGCTTGGAAGGGCTAATCACCCTCACGCCTGGTGGTATAATACTTACTTAGGCCCCTTGCCCCCTGCGGAGCATTTGCCATCGATGATCCTTCTCCAGCGCACACGATTCTGGGTCTGTCTACCTATCAGTCCAGCTCAAACCCTGTTCCTTCAACTCACATTCTGCATCTCTCCTACAGCTGTTTCGAGGTCTGGATATTTTCTTGTCAGCCTGTTTAGTTGTCCACCATGTCTCTGCCCTGTACACCGAGTTCACATTGGAGGTTAAATGGAGGAAACGCATTTCAGCTGCTTGTATCCACAATCTCGTTGTTTTGGTCTCTACCCACAGCTCGTGACCATAGGTGAGGGTTGGAATGTAGATGGACTGGTAAATCGAGAGCTTCTTCTTCACCATAACGGATCAGTAAGGCGCCCGCATTACTGCAGATGCCGCGCCAATCTGTCTGTCCATCTCCCACTCCAAGATACTCCAAGATAAGAACTTCTTCGCATGAGGCAGCAACTCACTCCCAACCCGGAGGGAACACTCCACCGTTTTCCAGCAGAGAACCATGGCCTCAGACTTGAGGTGCTGACTCTCATGCTGAAAGCCCCAGTGCATGCTGGAGGTCACGGTCTGATGTAGCCAACAGAACTACATTGTCTGCAAAGAGCAGGGATGCAATTCTGAGGTCCCCAAACTGGACACTCTCCTCAACTCGGCTACGCCTTGTGATTCTATCCATGAAAATCGGTGGTGACAAGGGGCAACCATGGCGCAGTCCAACATCCAATGAGAGAACACCCACTGACTTTGTGCCGAGAATAAGGACACAGCTCTCACTTTGTTTGTACAAAGACCAAATGGCACGGTACCCCATACTCCTGCAGTACACGGTCATAAGCCAAGTTTCCAAAGCACATGGATTAACTCCTCTCACACCCGGGTTTTTGCTTTGGCGACCGCTCAGGCTGCAGCCCTCCTGGCCTCCCGCTACCCGTCCGCTGTTTTGGGAGACCCCTCGGCCAACCAAGCCCGAAAGGCCTCCTTCTTCAGCCTGACGGCTTTTTTTACCGCTGGTGTCCACCAGCGGGTTCTTAGGTTGCCACCACGACAGTTGCCACGTCCCTAGAACCAGTCGATGATGCTGGGGATCCGCACACCCAGGACCCCGTCTTTGCCTACCGCCTAGTTTACAATGCACCCGACCCCAATGACTCTTCCTGCAGCTGTGGGCCCACAGGGAGGCGTCTCCTCGTTGTCTTTTCGGGCTTGGCCTGGCCGGGCACTGTGGATCCAGGCCTGGCCACCAGATGCTTGCCAATGAGCTCCCCTCCCAAGTCTGGCTCCAGAAGGGGGCCCCGGTTTCCCTTGTCCGGGTGAGGTGACATAGTTCATTGGAAGCCTTTTCATTAGGGTCTTTGAATGGCTCTTAATCTGGCCCCTCCCCTGGGACCACTTTGCCTTGGGAGACCCTACCAGGGTTCTATTGCCCTGGACAACACAGCTCCCAGGGTCACTGGGACACCCACACTCCCCCACCACGATAAGGTGGTGATTCTTTGGGGGGGCATTATGTGCTTTAACATAAGAAAAACAGACCTGGCCTTCCCCACCCTAATTGCCACTATCACTATTGGTACCTCTAAGATGATCTACTACACTACCAAGATAAGTAAACGAGTCCGCATATTTTAGGGGCTGTCCTTCAACTATGATGTGTACTTCGTCCAAATCGTCTCACTGCACCCATGGCCTCCATTGTATCCCATTGTTACCATATTTTGTTACTGCTCTCATAATCCAATCTGAACTCCAGTTTTACCTCCAAAAGGTGGTATGATAGAAGTCCTACAACATCTCAGATTCTTCTACTCACTCTTAACATTTTCCAATTTTCTAACATTTTCCAATACACCCATCCACCCACCCTCACTTCTGTGTTAAAACAACAATGCAGGTTGACTTACCCACTGAAGTTGAAACTGACGTTGAGTTCATCCACACACACATTGTTCACACAGTTGATCTTAAAGCCGAGCTGTGTGAGAGGAAGGAGGCAGAGGAAGTTGTTAAGATACATGAAATAAGTTCTATAATAGACAAATAGCTTTGTCCAGTTGACGCCATAGAGAACGAGGCAAACGTTTTCATCTTACATCCTATCTCCCACGTATTCCAGCACTAGCTCATGTTCAGTTCATGGCTTCAACACAAAAAAGGGACTTAAGACCCATGATATTGGCATGGGTCTGAAGTCCTTTTTCCCATTTGGGATGAATAAAGCCATCTTCTCTTGCTGACACTAGCTGTCCAATGTGCATCGGAGTAATTTGGAGTGGGACACAAGAAGGCTGGATGGGAGGAACAGGAGGTGTGTGACAGCGTAAGGGAACATACTGGATGGTAGGTGGTGGTCTGGGCTTGCTGGGCCAGAATGGGTCTGAGGTTGTCTTTGAAGGGGACACCATCAAATGCGAAGGTCAGCTCATTAAACAACTCATTCAGAGAATCTTCTGGACACGGCTGCAAGGGGACAACACACATAATATATATCCACATATCATCCAATCAGTATTGTTATATAATGGATCATTTATAACCTAATGCAATAATCGTAATCTTTCAATCAAGTAGTATAAAATTAATAGCATCATGGGTGTTTTTTACGTAATCATTAGTCTAAGCTGGGAATATGAATCGTTGCTTGGACCAACCATGTGTGACTGGTATGACAACTCCAGACTTGCAGAGAACATTGTAAATCAAAATTGTAAAGGATTTGGGTGAGAAGTGCTCTTAAAAGGCTCATCGGAATGATTTAACACACACAAATATGTGCGTACGAGTGCTCCTGGCATGAGGCTGTGGTTGCTCTGAAGAGGGTTAGTAGAGGATGCCTGTGAGAGGCAAATTATCCATGGTTCTACCCATTATTCAACTATCCTAGCACTCAGGGGACCAACATACCTCAATGTAGAAGTCATAGCTGAAACAGCGCTCTCGTAGGTTGAGAGTGAAAGACTCACTCTGCACTTGCACCGTCGGTGTGAAGTAGGCTCGCTTTCGGTTCACATCCAATGATAGAGTGAAATTGATCTTGGCATTTACTGGAAGACAGTAGAGCTGTTTCTTAAAAATCATGTGGAACTTTTGTAATTTTTTATTTTCCAACCATGAGTAATATTGTCTTGATGATCACCAACAACACATATTCCTCCTTGACTTGACTTCCACTCATATATAGGAAATGGGAAATATACAGTATGTACAGTATGTGTATGTGGCATAGTTAAAGTGCATGTGTGTGCATTTGTTTTTGGTGGATGCTTTCATTCAACGCATCTCGGGGGCACGGTGGCACAGTCGTAGTGCTGTCGCCTCACAGCTAGAAGGTCCTGGGATCGATTCCCGCCTGGGACATGGTTGGTTCACCCCATGTCTTCAGTGCTGGGATTTCGTGAACGGCCCTTTCTGTGTGGAGTTTCCATGTTCTCCCCGTGCTCCCTGGGGTTCCTCCATATATATACATTGTATATATAACCCCTCTAAAAACATGGAAGAAGACCGTCGCCTGACCAGCGGCGGTTGGATCGAGGTGGTCCCCGGGCGCTGCACTAGCTGCCCACCGCTCCTGGCCTGACCGCGGAGGAAGATGGCCATGGATGGGTTAAAAGCGGAGGACCAATTTCACGGTGACACCTATGGGGGCGTGTGTGTTGTGTGTGGGGGGTTGGGAGGGCCGCCGTGCA
>OMOU01053781.1:0-13045 GCA_900312585.1 Malacocephalus occidentalis | reverse complement strand
CCATGGAAACTATGGTACAGGAAACCTTTTCCTGTGGGGTCGTATCTCAGACTGAAACAGATGCGGAGAGCCACATTCAGATGGATGAACAGCAGACAGGGTACAACAGGGGAACTGTTTTCAGGTAAGATGAATGTCAGGTAGGTAGAAAACAATTAACGTTATTATGTTCAATGAAAAACCCCAACCCAGGCACCCACACACTAATAATGTCTGAGCAAGTGTACACTTTGTTACTAATCATGTGTAATACCCCAGCATGAGCAACACAAGTCCAAACATTTAATTACATTGAACTACCTCCAGTTTAAATGTAAATTACCAGTAGCTGACTACCAACAAGGCTATATTTTGAATGTGCCACTAAAAGACTGGCTGTGTCAGAAGGCATTGCAGAGTATTCGACCTCGGCCAATGTGAGCTGTGATCTCTGGTCTTGTGCTATTAAATCACCTGATAATTGAATCATTAATAAACGTGTGCATTCCGAAACCCTCAAATGTCAACGATATGGTGGGGACACACAACAAAAGCAAAGCAAAACCAAGAATTGTAACACTGTGTCAAAGAAGAAAAACAAGACTTGACTCGCAGTCAGAGTAAATCTGGGCTGGATATATTCTCATATTCTCATCAATCCAGCACAACGACTGTGTCCACCCATCTGAAGGAAACATATGGACGTCCGCACACAGAGCTGATGAGCCATCCGCTACCAGCTTGAGGCTAATGCCATGCAATGTTGGGCTTTGGTGAAAACGTCACTTGGTATTTCAGAACAGCTCTTCACCACATGCAGCTCAAAGGGCAGATATCAAGGCACAAGCATTGGATTAAGAATGCTACAGGCTTTTTTTTGTGCTTTAAAAGCTGTGCAGAGGTCACACTATAGCTGTTAAAATATCATGTTGTGATTATTGTGATACTGATGCTCTAAAGGTCTTGTAGGGGCGGGGGAGAGTAAAACAAAAATCGATTCATGTGTGTATCTGGATTTCTTTGCTTCCGCAATACTTTTGTTCTTTTGTTTTCTTAAACAACATACATTTTTGAGTCAATCTAATGATGTAAGCACTAAACTCCACCGTAATCTTAGTGGAAACTATGAATTGCTCGGTCTTACAGAGGCCACTATAGTTTCATTCAATTATAGTTGATTCACATAAACTATCCTCTGCTCTGCAAATTTTGTGTAAAAACAATGGTGGACACCAACAAACATGTTAAATCCTGACCCCAACTAAAAGATACAATCCCACCAAATTATTTTTGAAAAGGACTGGCACTTTCAAAAGAGTGGTGATTGGATGAACCATCTATCACCATGACAATAGCTGACAGCAGTTCCTAATAGGATGCTAACCTTGCCATGCAGTATTAGGCTAATAAATATTATATGTTGGCATTTACTTGGTACTCACTGATTGGCTGTAATAAACCTAGAACACCGTCCTTTCTTTTAAATGCATTGTGAATGATCTTCAAATCACCTAAAATGGTGGTGTGGTCACATAAACCTATATCTATCATCTAGAAGTTTGTGTTTGACAAAAATTGGTTGATCCAGCATGAACTTAGTGTGATATCATGGCTTCCTCGTGGCACTGGCTGACCCACTTTTGTTAAACTCTATTCCCAATGTGCTCCTCTGGATAGCCAGAGGACAAACACACAAGCATGTGCACACACACACACACACACACACACACACAAATGATATGGCTTTAAACATTGTCATGTGCCCGTTTGAAGCATGTCGCAGACCACTCCAAACATGGCTGATCGTAAACGGCTCATCCAGTAAAAGTCACTGCACCTCCTTGGGAAAGTGAAGGACACACACACACACACACACACACACACACACACACACACACATACATACATAATATGCTCCTTCAATTATAGTTGAGTCACACCAGGAAAATAAATACAAGCGTAATAATGATGATGAATGTGTATGTTCCACTTTTCCTTCTTTCCTCTGTGTCCATATGCCAGTTTGAATACAATCTAATTAACAGACTAATCTCCCATGTCCACAATTCAAGAAAGACACGCTCTGTTATTTGGCATGTAGGCCATGTATACAGAATTAGACTATATACAGTATCATTAGCTACCGTTACCATATTAGCCTTATGACGCTGACAGCCAGCTTTTTAAACAAAGTATAATACCCTGGAGCTAGCTGAGTTGGAGGCATTGGGCCCTGGTGAACCACATGTATTCCATGGATTCCATATGTTTAGTCACAGGATGCAAGATAGATAACAGGGGTGGTTTTGTGTGACATACTGACAGCAGGCCTGTATTGGATGGTCAGATTGACCTCCTCTTGTGTGTGTGTGTGTGTGTGTGTGTGTGTGTGTGTGTGTGTGTGTGTGTATGTGTGGGTGGGTGGGTGCACGTGCATGTGTGTGATCCATCCATACTCTGGAGGAAGAAACAATGGCATTCCTGTGCTCTGAGGTCCAGGTGGCTGGGGAAACCCAATCCCAGACCACCCCTTGCTGGCACATAGAACACCAGGAACGCTGAATGTGACTGCCTCCCTCCGGAGACACGGGCCAGAATACGACTATTGTTCCAGACAAGCACTGACCAACAAATACACCAAAGCCACTCAAGCACTCAAGATGCACTGGCACGACGCACTCACACACGCTAATAACACTATGGTTTTGTGTGAGGGCAGAGACACACAGCAAATACATGCAATGAAAGCACATGCATGTGCTTCATTCACAATGGTCATGCGCCCGTTTGAAACAGACATACTGTATGGCCTCTGGTATTGCTGCTTGCAGCTTGAAAAGCACTCAACCACAATGCAACAACTTCACATTCGCCACGGTACTTCCTTGGTACCTTGGGTAATACACCACCCAGTGCTGTGCCCTGTTCAATGCCTGTTCAGAATGGGCTGATTGCCTGCAGCTTTCACAAGAATCAGTCATTCAACTTACTTCACACTGCACACTGCAGTTCCTTGGGTCCTCGGCAATTGGATCAATGGTCAAAACCATCGGATCAATGGTTGGCAAGAAAATGTATTTACAGTCTCAAACATACATAAGATACATACATACAAACATAAATAGGCCTACATACAGGCATCATTCATACTCAATGAGAAAACACTGCATTGATGAAAGAGCACAGCAAAATACTAATACGGAGCACATCTGCAGCTGGGGTTCACCACAAATAACCGGTATGACAGGAAAAACATTATTGTACTCTGCTGCCTTGAAATGAGGAAAGTGATTCACTTCCCGTTGATGCAAGAGAACCATGTCCTTGACAAGGAACTGGGCTACTATGGCAAGCAGCTGAAATTACATGCGGCTCACAGTGCTTAGGTCTACACCCATACAGTTAATGTTCAGTTACAGTTATGTTCCAAAACAGCGATGGTCATAATTAACACTGATTTACTTAAAGAAGAGAATACTGGTACATTCAAGTAGTTCAAAGTATACCTAAACCTCATGGAATTTGGGCTAGGTTAGAATAATTTAAAATGACCACCATAAGCATTGATGAACCACATAACCTCATTTTGAATTAGCCCTAGGACTATTACAGTACCTAATAATTCATCCATATTGCATGGTTCCATATTCTTGTGTGTATATGCAAAGTATAGCCACAGGTAACAGGTAATAAACGTTTCCCCCAGCAGTACAGCACAGTACATGGGCACAGGGAACATAAACTGCTGTGCTTCTTTAAGGAACATGGTACGGCAGATTCATTTGACAGTCAAACAGACTTGTTCTTTCACTCTGTAGCAACTAAGTCATTATTAATAACTCCACAAATTCGTTGTCGTGTCACTATGTATAATTACAGCGTTCATTGTGAATGCAACACAGAGGGGAGGAGGTGTAGAGCTACAATACACAAGGAAAATACCTTCTTTTCATTGGTAACCCAAGCATTGCATTTTAGACACAGACGTTTCGGGAATATACCGTTTCATCACTCACAGACCAGTGGCCACTGCCCACTACGGCGAGTTCCATCTATATCCATCTATCTATATATATCCATCTATCTATGGATAGATACATCTACCGGTACTTGTCACTCGTATTAGAATACAACGTTAGGCGAAGCAGTCGCAGGCAAATGCGCCAAGGGGCAGCTCGTACCGCTCCATCCACTGGACCTCGAATGTTAACACCGCGTGAAAAGTAGCGATGAACGAGGAGTGCTCAACGCGACACATAGTGAACTCGTGAAGCATCTCAGGCGAACGTGCGGGTTACTAATATGACCGACAACACGACATCCTCAACGGCGTTCTGCCTCTGTCAACATGACTCCCCTCTTGGCGTCGGCGGACAGGCTGATGAGTGACTCCCGCTAAAGTGTGCGAGCTTGTGGACCGAACGCGTCGAATCGCCCGCCGGAACGCACGCGTAACGTGTGTTATTAGCTTACCTCGGATGTCACGTCGGCGATTAATCCAGTGTTTGGTGAAATATGCGCGCGTTGAAGCCCCCCGGGGGGCGGTCTGCCTGCGAGCACTCGACTAGAGCGCTAGCTGGCTGGCTAGCTAGCTAGCGGCCAGAAGAGACTCGTCCCGTCCTGTCGACGTTTCGGTGGTCTCGGGCGGACGGCGGAGCGCCTCAACAACGAACCCCGTGACGCGCGGAGACAACGTGTCGTGTCAAAACATGTTGCCAGAGAACCATTTCATTGAGCGAAGCAAAGCGAATAGTGTCATTTTTTTCTGCGTTTACGTGATGCGGTGCGATTGCGCCTAGCGGACGACCTCGACAGGATGAAGAAGCCCGCTGTGCGTGTGCGGCGGCGCGCGAGTAGTACTGGGTCGGAGCTGCTGGTGTGCACAGCAGCCAGAGGCAGCAGCAGCAGCATCACCATCATCATACATCCCTCCCTCCACCGCTCCAACCCGGAAGACATGCAATTACTTGACTCCCAAACTGTGTGTTTTATGATGAACACGTTATATTTCAAGTGACAAGTAAATTGTATAGTGTGTGTGTCTGTGCGTGTGCGTGTGCGTGAGAGAGAGATAGGGAGAGGGCAGTCAGTGTGTACTATGAACTATGATGAGTAAAATGGGCTGATTTCGTGCAAGCACATAAAAAGAGCACACTATATGACTGATTAGATACCCTGTTACAACCTCAATGACTCAACATTATTTCTCATTTTACCTTCTTTTCAGCCACCGCAGACACAGTCCTCGTCATAACGGTGTATTGCTGTTGTAATAAAAGCATGTACGCTTGAACAAGCATCCATTGCCTGATAAAGCAAGCCACTCCATAGACTAGTCCGGAGACTTCTTGATATAAGGGAAAAGCAAACATGTGCAGGTATTGTAAATATACATATCATGTTGAGCTATCTTAATCTATAAACCAACCCTGACGCTTTGATTATCTGTCTTTTGATAGGCTAATTGTCAAGGTAATGTAAATGCCTTCTTTCACGTAAAAAGGACATATGACTTGATGTGAGCCAACTAAGGTATTGCAGTAGGTGTTATGCTCCGGTTGTAAGCTTGTTTGTACTCATATTCCTCCTTTAATGTAATTTGTGCCTGAAAGCACTATTTCTATCATGAATGATCTCTTTTTCACACGCACTCTGTCACTCTCTCTCTCTCTCTCTCACACACACACGCACACACACTCCAACAATCCATACACATTACACACATTCACACATATGCCACAACAGTCAATGGACCCTTGACTAAGATCAATAGGCTGTGCTTCAGGCTATGGCTTAGATGTTTGACTCACATACTACACAGAATCACTCGAGCAGAACGCTCAACCAGTCCCACTTACATAATCCACCCCTCAATTAAGTTTATGGCGAAAACGTGCCCTCTTCTGAGGCTAAGTGAATAGTAATGTCCTTTCGAGCAGTGAATTAAGAGATTTCTCAGTGTCAGGAGGAAAAGAAATGTGATCTTGTAATCACATTTTAGAACCATAATCTACTATTTGTTCGGATTAGGAGTTACATAATAATACTGTATGGACTTGTGATGTGGCTATCTTTCCAGGAAGGTTGGGCAAACCCCAGGAATCATGACAGTTGATGTCTTCATAGTAAGGCGTAGTTGGTTCCACAGTTACACCACAGTTACAGCTTAACTTTGCACATAAAACATTTATACATGGTTGCTATTGAGCTCTGCCGGGATCTATTGTGATACTTTATTCATGTACGTGGTGGAAGAGATGTGGCAGTCCTAAAATATACATGAGACATCATGGAGGAAAGACCTCCCTTGGATCAGCAGTTCCTCAAAACACACACGCACGCAAACACACACACACACTCACACACACGCATGCGCGCGCACACACACCTACATGCATTACCACATTGTACTTCACATCTCACAGGTTAATGGACTTTAATCCTACTTTCAAATAATTGCTTGTACGGAAAACGTCAGCCACATTTGGAGTGGGCGTAATAGTATTTAATCTATCAGCCCGGATTGAAAACTGTTGTTTTTGTCTCGTTCATGCGTGTGATGGCATCAAATGATGTACCCCTGTGATAACTCTGATAAAGATAATGTCACTTAAAGTACCATGTTGCTACCATAGAGCTGTCTGAATCCAAACAGGCTCTGTCTAGAAGTCAAAGGCAATGGTGCAAGACACATTGGAAATGTCAAGAGTAGGCCTACATGCTCACCATGCAATCAAGGGATTACCTGGGACCAACTCCCTTCACCTTATGAAACCTTGAGACATGATGTATTGCCTACTGTTCAAGTGGTGTAGTTTCATGAAAATTGTGTTGGTGTTATGTATTTACAACAAAAATGGCATTCACTAAGCTACATCCCCAGCCTACGCCTGTTAGCTGTGTGTGTGTTGTGTATATGTATGTGTGTGTGGCCTGTGTCAATACTGTGAGAATTTGTGATATCATGTGATATCAAGTGCTGACAGTTGATAATGCAGATCATATTTTAGAGCCTATACTTATTTCAAGCAAATGACATCACAGGACCGTTAAAAGGTTCACTGTTACTTGTCGCAACTGCTCCACCTACTGTCAGATACTCCAATTTACAATAACACACAATTACGCCGAGATAATTACATTTTAAAACATGTTGTGGGATTATTTTCTCTCAATAGTTTTTTGTGGGATTATTTTGTATCAATTATTTTGTATCAATCATAAGGTTAAGAAATATATGTGTGTGATTATATAGTGAGGTAGTCAAAAATAAAAATGAACTGTATGCTTTGCTCAGCCTTGAGGGAGTAGAAGATAACCAGTTGTATAGTCATAAAGGGAAAGGACAACAGGAGCAACAGTGTACCTCTATATCATCAGAAGAAGGAAGCCTATGCATTTCTGTATATTCTTATATGCACTATAGACTCTGGATACTCTTATATAGATTCTGGATATTCTTATTCTTATATGCACTATAGATTCTGGATACTCTTATATGCACCGTAGATTCTGTATAGATTCTGTATATTCTTATATGCACCGTTAACTCGGTATACTCTACTCACTGTATATACCCTGCTGTACACCCCAGTGTACAAGCACCACTGCGTATACCTCTGTCCATACTGTACATACCTCAATGTATATCTCTACCTATTCTGCCTATACTCAATATATAGCATACATGTATATATATTTATTCAGTTATTTAACCGCTACTGTCACACTTTGGTTACTACCTTTGCACTTCTGGTTGGATGCTAACTGCATTTCGTTGTACTCTGTGCATGTGTACTCTGTGCAATGACAATAAAGTTGAATCAAGCAAGCAAGGTCAGCTAGGTTACTATGTGACTACAAGCAGATGATTAAGTTACTGATAAGTAAAGAATGACATGTAAACAGCAAAAGCAAGCCTAATATGGAGTTGTCATGCTGATGAGAGGGTGAACTGCCAGATCTGCTGGCAGTTGAAGACTACACCCTATTCTAAACTATAAATATGTGAACCTTGTAAGAATCGGGGCTCTGTCTCGGGGGAAGGCACTCTTTCCATAGATGCGCTCTGGTCCCTGAATCTGAGGAGGCCTACTTTGCAAATTATTACTTGTATCTTGTTCTTGATTTATTAAATGTACCTAAAGTGTTTTATAGCAATTCGGCATTTGACGTCATTGTATGTAATTGATGAAGTAGCTAGTCCTACTTAATATGCAGATATAACACCAATTGTATCTCTCTAACATCACATTACGTTAAAATGCAAGCACATGTACAGGATCATGCGAATGTACTGACGAAACACTACACTATCATAAGAATATTCTGATATAACATATCAAAAATTATATTTCATTTCCGAAAATAGATGGCACGTGAGGTGGTCGGTACTTATACGTTACAACTGGTGGTCGGTACTTTACGACACAGGAAACCCAACCCTCTTCCGGGTAAAGGATGCTTTACGGCAGACGTTTGGGGGTGTTCGTGAGAAGCGCGTCGGGCACTTTGTTGTTGTTGTTTTACAGTCCACGACGAATGGCGTCTCCGGTCACGAACAGTTCGAGCCCTCGGCCGGGTTCAATACACGTATCGACAGCAGGCAGGACCCTGCTTTTAGTCAGTAACGCTGCTGCGTTTCGGGGTAAGAAGCGTTCTTCTAGTCCAGCCGCGTCGAGCTCCCAGCAAACCACGAACGTCGTTGGCAAAAAGAAAAAAGGACAATGCGCGACAACCTCGACGCACACACAGGTAGTTGACACAGCCCGATATTTTCTGTAATGTCACTTTCAGATGGAAATAGCGAAGACTTCTCAAATCCCATGTCGGCGATCTCTGATCAATGTGTTGTTACGGTGGGCTGATGAATGGCGACTCATGTGCCCGTTCATCCATCCATCCATCCATCCCTACAGAGGCACCTTCCGTTATGAATACATATGAATACATACGGGTTCTGTATTAGGCGAATTAGAATAAAGACGAATTCTGTCATGTATTGACCGTTGCAAATGGTTCCAGCAGGTGGTCGCCACAGAGACCGTGACCGAGGTCAAGGTCGTAGGCGTCGTAGAAAGCAGTCAAACCACCACTACAGAATTGGCAGCAAACACTCCATCTTTCAAAGATCCTAGATTCACGGTAAGCTTTATGTCATCTAATTTTGTAGGCCTACCTCTTGGTCTTTATTCCTATCCCTAGTCCTTTTACCAATGCTTCTCCCATTTAATGTCCTCTTGTGCTCACCGACTGTAGCATTCGGGGATTGGAGGAGCCGCAGCAGGCAAAAAGAACAGGACTTGGAAGAACCTCAAACAGATTCTGTCTTTGGAGCGGACTTTACCCTGGATGGTCAATGATCCCACCTGTGAGTACAGTATAGTATAATACCCTACAAAGTCACTGGAATTATACTCTAAAATAGTTGGATTTTCAAATATCTGATTCATAGCCTGCATTGTAAGTTATACGAGCCCTGCTAAAAGAGTGTAGGCTTTATTGACACTTTGTTGCGTATCCCTGTGTTCACAGACTTCAGTATTGATGCTCCCCCCTCCTTGAAACCAGCCAAGAAATACTCCGACATCTCCGGACTTCCTGTGAGCAACCACACATTCCAAACATGGCAAATAAACATGTTAAACTACTGGTATATGGTTATGGTACTGGTTATTATTCTGTTCTTCTAATAATAATAAAAGGAGAACTGAACAAGCAATTCTTGGTTTACAAGGCCAGTGTTCAGTGACAGACAAGTTTGACACAACTCAATTGTAATATCTATTCATACAGTAGATTTATATGATTAATGATCAGGATATGAGTTGACTCATCCCTCATATCTTTGTATTGCCATGATTATTGATTTGGTTGATTGAATATTCAGTGGTTTATGGTGTTATTAATCTGTCAGTCTGCATTAACTTCCCTCTCCCCTTTCTGTTAAGGCCAACTACACAGACCCACAGACCAAGCTACGTTTCACATCTTCAGAGGAGTTCTCTTACATCCGCCTGCTCCCCACAGATGTTGTCACCGGCTATCTGGCCCTTAGAAAGGCCTCGTGTGTGGTGCCCTAAGTGGCCATCAAGGACCATGAACGTATAAGCAGTTTGACGGTCTACAAGCATTGACTTGTATGTCTATACTGGATGCCCTTCAGGGCTGCCTGGAAGGAATCACCAGAGACTGACTGAAGCCTTGTCTGGCCAAAGAGAGACAGGCCAAGGGTGCTGATGTATGTGCTTAATGTGCCAAAAGCACGACCAGAGTCCTGGATTGAACAGGGTAAAGCAGTTGCAAGTATGTTTTAAAAATAAATAAATGTCTATAACACAGAAAGCTTGAGGCAATTTGGATGTGTGCATTTCCACTAATTGAAAACCTCAATGGTCAGTGTTCTTTTTAGAACACACAATGTGATGAAAATGACCAGTAACTGTCTCAGATATTATTAATGAATCCTATGTAAGGCCCTCCCGTACAAGTTTAAATAAATGGGTTTAAACATCAAAATGTTGCAATCTGCTTTTTCTCTTAAAGACTTCAATACCTTTCACATTAGTCACTGTATTGCAGAATCACTGTAAAATAATACACAGTATTCTCACGGGAGTTAAATGTAGTTAAGTGAAAAGTTAAACATTTATATTGTACAATAGTCTACTTGAGTGGAAGTACTCAATAAATGCATCAGTAAAAGTAGTTTTTGCAGATAATCACAGGCTTGAACAGCACAGTGTTAAGATACATAATGAATGTCATGGTCAAAAGATGCTGTTTATTTCCTGACTGATGATGCATGCTCTCTGTCAACAAAGGTTATGCATGGTTGGTGTTTATACTGTGATATCACTCAACACATAGTCTTGAATATGAATATGAATTCAACAAGCACATTCAATACATTGAAGTTGTCGGCAGGTTGAGAATTGAACTTGCGACCCCTGGTTTCTGACACCGAAGTCAAAGTATGTTCCTGAAGGATGTGATCAGAATATGAGGGATTTCTAGCTAACCATACATTTGTATCTTTGTGTTATCGTGATGGATAACATAATAATATAAATTAGGAAAGTAATTGAAGGAATTAATTGCTTACGTGACCTCACACATGCTTAATGTGCAATAGTGGGAAAAAATAGTTACAAATATCTACCACTTTGCAGTTGCCATCACTAGCATTACTTGGTATGACCACTAGAGGGCAGTTAAAGATCTGGAAAGTGTATCACTACTTGTAATTTTCTGCACACAAGTTGCTGATAGAGGAATATTATATCTCCAAGGCAGTGTTTTGAGTCCTGCTGTGGCATCGAAAGCTGTACATAGTGATTAATTAACAGCACCACTTTTTGCTTTCCCAGCACACAGTCAACAGATTGTGTTATAAGGAGTTTTTGTTTATTCTGTTTTTTAAGGCGTGTGTGTGTTTGTGTCTGTGTGTGTGTGTCTGTGAGAGAGAGAGAAAGAGGGGTAGATAAAACAAATTAAAATGTCCGTAGGCAATTTAATAATTTTATAATTTGGACATTAAGAACACTATAATAGGGGGGAAGGAGTAGTGGATTAAATGTCATATTAATATGTTCTTAATCCAAATCTTAAACCCATGGGCCCCACAGAATCTTTACGTTGTGTTTACCCAAGTCATTTTAAGATGTTAATTTCAGATCACTTATAATGGGAAAAAGGCCCCCCAAGTCATTAACACTGTATATGTCTCTCTGTTTTGCATGGTGGGTTCATATCCTGTTCTTGTATACTGTATCAGTCCCCCTGATTCATTCATTTACTGCGTGACCACATGGTCGTGCCAGAACTCTACCTTTCTCTGACAGACTGCAGCTGGCGTTCTGAGCTGAGACTCTCTCTGGATAGTGAGAACCAGTCATACATCATTGTGACGCAGACGACCTGTGACAGTCACATCATGGACAATTAACTTTTACCATACATTTCAATTATGAAAGGGTTGAGTATCTTCTGCAGAAAAACAACTGTAAAAAAGTTAGGTGTTAGGTTTATTTAGTGTTATTGTAATATTGCAGTATTGTACAATGTGCCTAATATGAACTCATGTATACCCTGTCAGGAAAATGTGTGTACATCTCAGTGTTGACCTTTTGTGACAAGATGTGAGCATGGTCTGTTGAATGAATCAACTGTTTCTCAGGGCTCAAACACAGACATGAGCATAGCATTCAGGTGCAGACGGTTTGGTACCATATTGAAATCGAGTTTTTGCCAAACAATGCTCAATAGCATAAACCAATGTGCAAAGGCCTCGCAAGTTCAATATTTGCTAGAGGCCTATTGGCTGCCTTTTGAAAGAAGCATGGCTCCTCCCCAATCAAACCACACAAAATGGTGAAATAATGTGTCGTTATCTCAAGGTCAAACAGCCAACTTTCCTTGTTGGCTAGAGTGATCATCACGATAGCATAGCTCTACATTGCCACACCATGTGGCTTAGTTCGGGGCGGTGTTGAAAGTCCGGTTTATTGCAAGTATTTGTGTGAAATGAAAGACAGAGCAGATGGAACATGCTAGCATGCTAGCGCTTTCCTCGAGTGTGTGTGTTTGTGGCTGACTTAAACTGTGATGCACTAATTAACCAAAGCAGCCCTACACACCCCAGATTCAAACTGGGCCAGGTGAAGCCAATTAAGCCAGCCCCCAAACATGCACTCCCACAAACATTCCCACATTGTCCCATTAAGCTAAATCCTGGTTAATCCAACTGAAAGTTAGATCAGGCCCGTATTGGGGTTTGCAACATATTCATCTTATATCCATGTTGTGATATGAGACAAGATTTGTAGATTCCGTTATAAATACTATTTATTGAATGACCATAAAACATGCTTTATCTCAACGTATATCGTTATTTAACTATTACAAGGCTTAAATTGAAATAGAAGATGATGGCCGTATCACCCAGGTCTAGTCCTTAGATCCCAGGGGTGTGTTTTCGTGCAGTGCAAACGTGCAAAGCATGGAGGAAGGCCATTCTTCACGTTGATTGACAATGATTATCCTGCGTTGGACCAGATCCACACCC
>OMOU01053776.1:0-12967 GCA_900312585.1 Malacocephalus occidentalis | reverse complement strand
ACTCTCCACTTCACCCCCTCACACCCACCACTCTCTATCCCCTCTCCCACAACAATTCATCAAAACATTACAATTCAATATGGCCAGTGCAATGTGAAAATTAAAATCCAACTTTACAGGTTACTGTCTGGCCGTAATCTACGCCAACCAAAACCAGACTAAAACCAAGTGTAAAACCCTGAACAACCCCACCTTTGGTAACAAGCTCCTCCCACCTCATTATGGTTTGCCACAGGATCAGATTGATAGGTCAAACACTCCAAAGTCCCTCGTCCTCGAGGGAATAAACAAAGTCCTGGAAGCGACCGCTCCCTACGAGGCCATGTGGGGGCTACAGCAGGCATGGGGAAGGGTGGGGCCGGGGCCTGTTCCCCCTGGTGCAGGGAGCTACATGACTAGCTGGAGCAGGTTGAGGGGTGGCGTTGCCAATGTCCCTGTGGAGGGCCACCCTCCTACCCCGGGGTGGTAGCTGGACCCTGTACACAACCTCCCCCAACCTCTCTAGGACCCTGCAGGGACCCACCCACTCGCTGTCCAGCTTTAGGCACCTTCCTTTCTTTCTCCGGGGACCGTAGACCCAGACCAGTTCGCCAGCGACAAAGTGCCTGCCACAGGAGCGCACATCGTAGTTCCTTTTCTGCCTCCCTCCTGCGTTCAGCAGCTGCCCCCTAGTGAAGGAGTGAGCCTGGAGGTCCTGGAGTCTCCTGGCATACTCTGGGCCAGGGGGAGAATCGGGTGGCCGGCCAAACGCCAGGATCTCTCTGCCCAACATCAGCAGAGCCGGTGTGCAGGCTGTTGTTCCATACAGCGATGGAATCCCTCCACCAGGCCATCACTCTGGGGGTGCAGAGGAGTAGGGCAGGTCTTGTCCAGCCTACACAAAGCTGCAAACACGCAGGTTTCAAAATTCCTCCCCTGGTCGCTGTGTCTTGCCATTTATTGTGCAGTTGCTCAGTAGGATGACAGAGCTTGCATTTCCTGTTGGGTGGATGTGTCGCTTTACATGATATTACTGCACATTTTCCGGTCTCTGAGTATCGATCGCCAAAAGCTCTGGAGAGACGGTTCATGCTTGCTTTCCCCTCACAGGCGGAGTGATACCAATTGTGAATTGGAATCGTAGCCGTGGTATATGGTTATTATATCACGGCTATGAACCATTCAGATTACTTGATTTCAGGTACCCGTTTTATAATTACATTTTATCGAATTCCATCTGTAATCCGGAATCAAACAAACTGCTACTCAGTACGGGAAGCGCAGAGCAGACTCTGATTGTACCGAGTAGAGCAAGAACAAGACCTAGCTATACACACACCCAGATATAAACAAGTTAGAGGTGTCTATTGACTTGGAGGCCTTCATTTGTTTTTTAGTCGCCCACAAGTTAGTTGGAGATATCGGGGTGTGCATCTTATCCTCCGAGAAATCAGATGAAGTTATGAGTTGAAACCACATATTTCTACTTTGTCCTCGTATCGAGCTTTCAATGGACCGATCAGATAATCGTAATACAGTGAAAATTGCCGATTGTTTGTGGAGACGCTTTCGGCGACCGCCATCTGAATTGTTTGTATCTCCACCATCATGGCGGACGACCGTGGCGTAGACGGTTTTTGTTGCATGGTTTCAAGTCAAGAATTGTTCAAATGTGCTGAAATTGCCTATTTCATTTTTTGTCACTGGCCATATAATGACATTGTGACTAAAGAACAACACCACCAATGGGCACTGTAACCAGTAACAGTTGCATCCCTAGACATAATACAAAAATGACTCTGTTCACATAACCTGCTACCCCCACAGGCATCACATACATCTTTTATGGTTATTAGTTTTAAATGTCATGTTGGGGTGGTGATTTGAGTTTATCTTGATGAACTACTTATTACCATTTTATGTGCTACACAAATTCTAATTATTCCTCGTCAACATGCTTTTCCTTTGTGGGCCTAGTGAAACAACATGGCTGATTGGATGTGTGGCTGCCCCTCAGGTGGTCTAATTCACACAGGCCTATCTCTGCATTGGCACGGGTTGTTCACTTTTCCACACTCAAGGACAGTCAATACACAAGCACACAAAACAAACATCATACTGTGTTTTAGCTCAGCGGCAGTATGTCAGCAAGTCTTTATCTTATGGTTGCCACACAAATGGGACTGTGTGGATATAAATAGGCCCTATCTATAGGCCCGTCCCAAATTATATTTTTGTTTTTTGTTTTTTTTAGATGAATACAAATGCTGTTAAAATTGACCAGAATGTTCCTTACAAATACACTATTTGTATTATTTGCTCTGTGCCCACAGCAATCGAGTAAACAAAACTGTTTCAGAAATCAGGTCAGCTTGCTGGAGACTCCAAATAGTGTTCTATTGGCTCACAACAATGTTGCCGTGCTGTCTGTGTCATGGTGTGTCTGACATCTTGGGTCACGTTGTACCTGTGTCTGTGCGTAGCCCATTCTGATATGGGCAATTTTCTACTTGTGTTCTCTTATCTGTCTGGCCTAGTACACTATATAGTACTTTAATGGACACTTTTCAACCTGGACCCTCTATTCCCAACAACAATTTTTGAACGTATTCCTGTATTGAGCGAGAGCACTTCAGCCGCAACGTTTCTGCACTGTAGCAGCAGTGCCTTGTCCTTGTACGTCCTCTAAAAATAGGCCTACTTGTAGTTGCCACTGACAGTTTGTTATTATAGGTGCTGGACGACATTATGTATGTTGTCCATTAGGAGAAACGGGCTACAACTTTTTTTTTTTTTACCTTTCGTTTGATCCATTCTGTTTGTTATACCCAAGTCTTGTGAGCCTCATCTACGTTGTTGACGTCTGCTAAATATTGTCCATGACTTTGAAAACACTTCCTGTGGTCCCAACACAACAAACTCTTGCCCGCACTCCTCTCTCCAAAGCACTCACATTTCCTCTGTCCCAGACGCAATACCAAGCAGACTGGATCAAAGTTGTATGGCACATCATAATGACTACCTGAGCCTGTCAGCGGCAAAAACATGGCACTTTTAGAGGATGTACATTAACGGCTCGGTTGCAGAGGTTTTGCGGCTGAATCGCTCAAGCTCAATACTAGACCAACTTCAACTATTGTTGAAATTATGGGGAAATGGAGTCCAGGTAAGCAGAAACATTTCCATACCAACTTTTCTAATTTAGTTGTAGGCATAATGCAATCATCACATCTCAGTGAATGAGAATCAGATATTATTGTACTTTCCAATTTAATCATATCAATCTATCACATCTTATCAGGCTATAAAATAAATAATGAAGTAGGCAAGAAAATGATTCCTATTTACAATGATTCAGGAACCAAATATTGCAACATTATGGAGCAAATATTTGTTTCACACTTGATAAAGGACTAGACTTTATAAATGTTTTGTCAATTGGATAAGCATAGTGGATTGAATTACAGTGTAGTCTTTTTTCTTTCTGTACAGCAATCTTCCAGATTATCCAAAGTATCCGGATGGGGATGTAAAATGATGCAAGGAGAAAAAGAGGCTTTCATTCTGCTTGATCGTCTTCTTCCGCGTTCTGCTGACCGATGGCGCCCCCTACCTGTCGTCCAATACCTACACCACTGACACATTTCTCATTCCATTACTGCACCTTAGGAGGACTTCTACTTTTTCCTGTCATCTAGCATTCCTGTATTATATTAGTATAATTTTTTTGTACCTTTTTTGATAGTTTACTATCTATTGAGGCTGTACCTTATCTATACCTAAATGAATCCATGTTCACATTTCATACCTGAATGGCGAAACATGCTGGGAAAAATGCATTCCAACTTTATTTTATTTTTTATCTGATCAACATTTTACTCTCAGGTATTAGTCGGGTTGGCCTCTGTGGCTGAACCCTTTCCTAATTTCTTTTTCATTCTTCCAAGGGTGTAATTTACATTTGACCAATGGTGTACCATTTTCTCAGTGTCCTTACAAAGTCATGTTGTTTTATGATTTTGTTTTTATTTTTTTATGTTCATGTGAAATTGACCAGTGGTAATTGGACCAGAATTTGGTTTAGTAATGGTAAAATTCACAATTCGCAACAACTTCAAGATACTGTTGGAGAAGTAATAACATATTTAGTAGGATTAACCATCTTGGTCACCTGATTGCACACACCAAATTTGAAATGTTAAGCCAATTTGCTAATTGTTTTACATCATATGAAGTCATAATCTCAGAAAATCACTGATGCCTTTGTGTTTGAAAAGCGTCCTATCTTTTGTGCAATTCTATTCAGGGTTACTATGGTATTCGATGGGGGAAAAAATCTAGTGGAAATGTAATTCTGTTGCCAAGTGAAATAAAGATTTATAAATTTTTTCAACACATCAAACTGTGTTATGCCTACATTACTTACACAACACACACTTGTGGCACCGTGGCTTTATGCAATGATTTAATTGAAAGATTCTGACTTGTTTTTTTACCAAAACATCACATCTAGCTGATATGGGCCAACTCTGTGCTCGTGGGTGTGACATTCCTGCCATTGTAAATGCCACATGTGTAGATGCTGCGACTGAACACAACAGGAATGTTAAATGCTTGTCTGGAGTTTGGACCCCTGACTATAAACCTGGTCTCACTGACTCCCATCATCACAAACTATGTCCCTGTTAACACTGCGACAGCATTTGGTAGTAACTTGATCCATGTTGTCTGTGCCACCCATCCATCACGGAGCTAACAGACCACATCCCGACAAGTGGATGTCCTAATGTTGATTGAGACCTGCCATGTAGTGGAACTCGGCCCTCCTACTGCTGTTCTAATTTGACTAGCCCCCGTGGTGGATGCCTTGCTGTTGCCAACGGCAACCGCTTTAACTGACACATTGCCCTTGATTACTTCCATAGCTTTGTTGAAACTCACCAGTCTGCTGTATTACAGTTTACCACCCCCAAACCAAATAATAGCTTTTCAGCAGAATTTTCAGAACAATCCTCCACTGTCTATCGCTCTTCTGTCATGACAAGTCATCCTAATAATGATTGTAGGTGATTTTAATGCCCACATCGATGACTCACCTAATCATTATGCCAGGGATTTCTGAAAAAATTATGAATTAAATCTGGTGCAGCATGCCTCTTGTTCCACTCAAGCCACAGCCTTGATCTCTGATTCTAATAATAAACTAAGCCTCCCTATGAACTCCCTCTTATTGTTAGACCTGGTCTCCGATCATAAATGTGTTCTTTGCTCCTGCATCCAGGCCTGTGTGTGTATTATCCAAAAAACATATACATCTTATCCGTTTTCTTTTAATGATGGGCACTAGTTAAAGTTAGTAAAAGTACTTAACAGAGGAAGGAGAGAATGTAAAGAAAGAAGAGAGGATGTGAGAGGAGACAACACAGTACTAACACAGGCGGAGACTCATTAGGCCTACATGTAGTCGCTGTGACCTTGGGTTGTGGGAAGGTGGACATTAAAAGTGTCTTCCTGGTAGGCTGCAAACCTGTATAATTGTTCAGTCGCTAATCCTTTGATCAACCTCAAATGTGTTAAAATCGGGTTATTTTTTCCTCTTAGGGAAACTCCTTACCTTTGGGCACAGGCCCTAATATTCTCATGAGCCCAAACTGCCCCTGGTATGTATATTTCAATGCATTTTCTTTGTATCTGCTTTGTGTCTGTTTTCCTTTACCTTGCTTCCTGTGTAAAAATGTTGCCTCAATAAAGTTGTACTTCCCATTATTACTGTGCCTATGTAAGTAACATTTATTAGTGCTTTTCACAGACACAAGATCAGTGCTTCACAAGGACAAATATCTTGCATACAGAGAAGTCATAGAATATGATATTACAAATATAAATCCTAAAAATATACATCCAGGAAAAGTCATGAAAGATGATAATACAACACAGAAAATAATATATAAGCGTACGGACCTGCTGCAAACAGGTTCTTCAAAAGCCTGTCTAAACAGGAATGTCTTTAGCTGCTTTTTGAAAGACTCAATGGAGTCAGCAGTATAGGGGAAATGTGAGACCAGGTTTTTACTTCATTGGTTTCTGGATTACCTGCACACGATGGAGAGCAGACAAACTAAGTGAGGAAAAAGGTGTGTTGCAGGAGTCGATGCATGTATAATCAAGTGGAAAAAGCAAGATCTGGTCAGCTTCCTGACATGAGTGGCGAACGACGAATATTGGTCAAATATAAGTCCTAAATGACGCAGGTTTGAGTGGGCAGCAGTGGAAAGAGGTCCAATACTTTTCATTATCGTGGCAGAGAACGTCCCTGGAGCAACGGCCAGAACCTCTGTCTTATCGGCATTAAGCTGTAAATTCCCTGTCACACTACAGTGTATCGTACTAGTGTATGCCAGCGTATGTAAAAAATGCATCCATACGCAGCTATACGCTAGGGGTACATTAGGCATAGGTTGTATACATTTCAAGCACGGTCGCATACGCTGGCATACGGCAAGGCAAATGTATTTTTAAACATGCCTAAAAATGTTGTGAGTGTGGCGCGAGAGGTACGTTACTCATAGGTCGAGTACGCCGGTCATCACGCTGGCATGAATTTCTGCCATATGCCAGCGTATGCCACCGCATGCGACCGTGCTTGAAACGGATACAACCTATGCCTAACATACCCCTAGCGTATGTCAGCGTATACCAGCGTATGAGTGATATTTTTTTGGCTGACATTTGCTGGTCATACGCTGGTGATACGCTGGCGATGCGCTACTCATAGGCTACTCATAGGTTCAATACGGTACGTATACGTACAAATTTGTATTTTCAAGGGCTTTTTGTGCCTATGCAAATTATTTTTTGCATTTTCATACGCAACTCATACGTTTCTCTCATACACTGTAGTGTGACAGGGCCTTAAGGAATGATTGGCCATCCAGCCACTGATGGCACCAAAACACTCTCAGAGCCCAGATAGCCTAGAAGCCTCACTATGTTTGAATAGAAGGTGGAGTTGGATATAAATGATAAGCAAGCAATATTTAAACCGTTAATAATTTGTCCTAAGGGCAACAAATAAAGAGAAAATAACAGGGGTCCCAGGACCAAGCCCTATGGAACCCCACAACACAATGGGGAGGAATCAGACACAAAGTCACCAATAAAGAGGGTGAAACTTCTGTCAGTGAGAATCCAGTGCTACACCTGATAAGCCAGTCAAGTAAACTCTTTATCGGGATATGGTGATCTACTGTGTCGAATGCAGAACTGAGGTCAAGAAGTACTAACACTGAACAATCACCCGCATCGCCAAAACAGTGGTGAGTTGTTTGGCCACAACCATCTACGGTAAGAAATGGGAGTCTGGAAATAGGCCTATGGGCAAAGCAGGGTCTGAATTGGTTGTCTTTAATATGGGCTGGATAGTAGCATGCATAAGGTAAGAGGGAACACATTCTGTAGACTAGGAGGCATTCACAATAGCTGATACAGCAGGGCAGAAGATTGTATTACATCCAGGGGGCTGGAGGATAGCTTCATTTTCCTAATCACAGCCATCAGGTCTAGTACGTTGATGGGTTTGAAAGAGTCCAAAAAATTAGGAGATTCAAAAAATGGCTTGAGTTTAACAAGCAAGTCCCAGGATGAATACTGGGCCTAATATCCATCACCTTATCAAGGAAGAAAGCAAGGAACATGTTACAGTCATCGTTGGAAAAAACATGGTAATGTGGAGAGTGGCAGTGAAACAATTGAAGAAATTAAATTAGCAACTGATCAAGTGACCAAGATGGCGTGTGAACGTGAGGCTCGGTGTCTCTGCAGATTTTGCAATTTAGTAGTAATCTGCTTAATTATTACAAGTCTGTTCAGTCTTTATTTTTGTAGAATTTATTGTAGAGCCGACAGGAGCGTTTAGACATCGGTTCCTCAAGCACCATCAACTTTATCGCCAATGATTTGCTCTTCCTCTGTCCATACTGTACATACCTCAATGTATAGCAATGTATATCTCTGCCTATACTGTACATACCTCAATGTATAGCGTACACCATATATATATTTATGTAGACATACCTATTTGCACTCCATAGATTCAGCATTTTCCCTGTAGATTGTGTACATTCTCTGTAGATTTTGCTCATACTGCTCATACTTATTGTTTCATTGTTCTACTATCGCACTGTTGCTACTACTTTTATTCATACTCTGTGCAATGGCAATGTTGAATCGAATCTAATCTAATCAGCAGTCCTCTGGGTGATGATGTGGGAGTGTAAGTTTCTTATAGGACACAAAAGGTCAGCATTTACAGAAGGATAAAAAAAAATGCATTTATGATTACTGATCAGAAGTCCAGGTCCAGAGTATGGCCACCAGCATGAGTGGGACCAGAGAAATGCCATATTGAGTCCCTATTGAGCAATCAATAGGGCACAGTTCATTCAAATTGATATATTACATATGCCGTTGCAGTTTCAGTCAGGAATGAGAAAGTCACATTGTCACGAGTGAACAGATCTTTTAGGATGTGAGCCTTGTTTGTCACAGAGCGTGCATTAATCTAGCACATATTAATTGAGGAAACCACCATGTTGTCAGCACACGAAGCGTTGAGTGTGCGTGGAATTGGACGGATCACTCGCGCACCACGGTGATCCCGATTCCCGCGGGTCGGTGATTCTGACTGGGATGCTCATGGGTATGCACGTGAAGGCATAAATAGAGACAGGGAGAGAGTAGGTGCAAAATCACCCAGCCACACGGGGGAGCTAGTGTGGTTTGTAGGCGAGGGAGGGGTTTGCTTCTGGTGGCCGGAAGTGGCCAGGTGAGATGCTATGTTGCTACTTTACAATGACACACTGCAACCAAACAACCAACAACACATTTCTTGTTACATTTGTGTGACGTAGTTATTATTTTGAGAACAGAAATGGCACAATGTAGTCATGCGCGGATGAACCGACAACTAGGAAGTGTAACCGGACGTGACGTCAAATCCATAGCAATATCTAGGCTGCTGATCATGACAAAGTCTTGCTAGTGTTTACACACAAACATTACAATTTGTAGTTGTTAATCGTAATCATTAAAATACATCGAGCAAAATTGGATATTGGGCCAGCAAGGTAAAGGTATATTTATGTAGATATCTCTGTATATCCTGTATTTGCTGTTCAACGAGTTTAGCGATTGTTAGCACGAAAGGCTCTGATAGCAGAGCTAGCCAACGCAACCTATCTTGTCAAACCAAAACACAGATATTACAAAATATACCTGCTGCTTACTTTTGGTTTATTTGATTAAAAACACCGATTTGCAATACCCCATAGAAATGTGCGTTCACTATCGCCGACCGTATCGACTTGTAATCAAGAAATAAGACGAATTTGTACTGTTAGCCAAGTATCAGCTATTTGTTAATAGCTGATACTTACTTACTTACTCAACTAGTAAAATACCGCAATAAAGTTACACACATATTTAACGAATCCGTTTTACCACCACACATAACACGCATACATGTAGCCCTATATTATAGTAAGAATGTAATACATATTTTGTATTCTTGATGCTTGGCGTTTTAATAGAGGCCTACGTATTTAGAAACAAGATGTAGGACCCATTCGCCCTCCGGTGTGGACTTTACTTTTATAATTCCGTTATTTGCACATATGGAATTTCCAACGAAAGACATCAGGATACACACCGAATATCAATATTGGATTTTCTATACGACGACAGAAAGGACATATAAAGCCATATACATAATCCAATAAACCAATCAAATCAAAATATGTAATGATTTTTTTAAAATAAGCAATCCACACAACCCTGTTTTTATTCTTAACACATATGATGACAAATAAATTCAAGTTCAAATATAAATGTGTGTATTTAATTGTTCAACATAACGTGAATCTTGTGAGTATTAGCATGCACTTCAAATAGCAATTCATGTCAACCAACTACAATGAATAATGACATGACATCTTTGGTTTTATCTTGGTTGATCAGGTTGATCAGCCCTTGTGACCACTCACCATGGTGGAATATTACCATATACTCGGTGTGCGAAGAGATGCTTCAGCAGATGACATAAAAAAAGCGTGAGTGTCCATTAATGGCATGGTGTCCCCAACCAAACAATGAAAGACAAATTATATCAGCTTGTCACCAGCCGCTAATGGTTGCCAGGTTGGATATCATTCTCTAACCCTATTGGGTTAGAGAAATGAATAATTGAAGATGCATCTTCCACTCTGTTTTAATAAATAGCCAACCAACTTGCATGCATATGATAGCTTTTTAATTCTGTTTGTTGTTTGTAGTTACAGAAAACTGGCTCTAAAGTGGCATCCAGACAAAAACCCAGAGAATAAAGACGAGGCCGAGAGGAAATTCAAGGAGCTTTCTGAGGCGTATGAAGTCCTGTCAGACGGTTTGTAACGGCACCAATATTCCATTGTGAAATGAAAAGGGAAAATAAATATTCTGTTGTCCAACCGGTTGACAGGTTGGACAACAGAATATTTATTTAGAGGCTGAAGAAGTTTCATTGTCATACACGCATACAGGGGATGTGCAGGGAAATGAAAAGGGACTGGCAAGTGGCATGTGCAGCAGAACAATACATCACACATGGAAGGGATCAGAATCAGCACTATTTACAGTCTTTACAGCAAAAAGAGCATTTAAAAAAATGTAGGAATGCGAAATATGACCAAATAGGCAAATAAACAGCAAGGCTGATATAATAACCATATACCACAGCCTGTCGTGAGCTATTGCTTAAATAAATCACCTGCGGGTTTCATCATTTGGGAAGTACTTCCACACACTTGATGTGCAAGTCTGTGTTTGCTGCAAAACCTGCTTTCTGTTCTGCAGCGTGTGGGCCAAGGACTAGTCTCTTGACAGGAGCCTACTTGTGGTCATAATGTCGACAAGTCTATGTAACCCCTAGCATGTACTATGTACTATCTATGTGTGAGAGTGTGTGCATGGGAGGGGCAGTGGGGGGCCCTATTGAGGTCAGAGTTCACGGTCCTGATGGCTTGTGGAAACTAACCATGGTCAGTTTTAGTCTCTGTTCTGGCAGCGTGACTGTGGAGGCGCTTGCCTGACTGCGACAGTTGCGACAGTTGCGACAGTTTGTTGTTGGGGTGGTGAGGACCTTAATGATTCTGCAGGCTCTGGTCGGACACCTCCTGGAGTACAGGTCCTGCAGGGTGGGGAGTGTAGTGCCAATAGTGCTCTCAGCCCAATGCACCACCCTCTGCAGAGCCCTTCTGTCCTGAGAGGAGACTCTGAACTTCCTCAGCTGCGTGAGGTGGTAGAGGTGCTGCTTCGCCTTCCTCACCGGAGTGTCAATCCTAAATCAAAAATACTATTGGAATCACAACATGCCATCGTGAGAGATCAGAGCTATCCCATACTCCAGTGGTTCTTAAACTTTTTCAGCTTGAGACCTAAAAGAGAAATCTAGTGTCTAACCAGGACCAAAGCATACAAAAATACATTCATTGCCATAAGAGCTACATATAGCTATATATACATAGCTTTATATTAATTACAGATACAGAGCACAGCAAACTATGAATGAAAAATGTATATGAAATGTCGCCTGTCTATCATTTCACCATTCATTGAAAACACAGAGTGGAAGATGAATACACTCCCGGATATGGGTTTGTGCCTTGCTTTAATAAGTAGTCTACGTGCGCTCTGTTTATGGAGTAAAGGTCTTGGCATTGTCACTGCCAATTAGAGACTCCGTCAAAGCAGGTTCCTACTTTTGGGAAACACTGCTATACTCGATGGTGGCTCTGACATTGACTGGTTGTGACAATCTCTTTCTCATATCCATCTGCTTCTGTGTCTCTCAGCGAACAAGAGGAGCCTCTACGACCGCTACGGTAAAGAAGGCTTGACCAACGGAAGCGTCGGGGGTAAGAGTGCTGCTGCTGGAAGACGCCTCGAAGAGCTGCGAGCGCGTTGATGCTCCCGCGTCCCAACGAGGCTCACACTGGGTGTTTCTGTGGTTTCCGCAGGGAGCAGTTACCACAACGGAGGCCATTTCCATGAAAACTTCACGTTCCGGAATCCTGAAGATGTGTTTAGGGAGTTCTTTGGAGGAGCTGACCCGTTTGCTGAGTTCTTTGGTGAGGCTCTCCACCGCGTCTTACGGTCATTTCCTCGACATTTAGTTCTCCGCTTCGCACTGGTGATCCGTGACATATTATTGACACGTTATTGGCCATTCCTCCTGTCTTCAACTAGGTTTGAGTATGTAGCCTGTCTAGAGTGCAGTACTTTTCATTTAGTTTGATTATTAGTATATCATATTTACTACACATTTTCAGCATGGCCGTTCATGATGATGTATCTTCATGAACGTGATGGCTTAACACCCTGTTGCGATGGGTTGAAATAGAAACGGCTCGTATCTTGTTCTGGAACAAACCTTGAGCACGCTCGCGTCCCTCAGCCCTCCATTTATCTGTCTTCCTTGGGGTGTCGTCGGTTCTCCCAGGCGGAGATCCGTTTGCCAACGACCCGTTCTTTGGCGGCGGCCGGCGGCACCACAGCCGCGTGACTCGCAGCAGGACGGGCGGCCCGTTCTTCGGGGGTTTCGGCGGGTTCCCGCCGTTTGGCGCCGGCTTCTCTCCGTTCGACCCGGGTAAGAACCTCAGCCGGGAGCACGCGCGAGTCGCACCGCTCTTGACCGTTCGGCCCGACGATCGACGGAAAGCGGAAAGCAATCTCAAATAAATAAATAAATGACTCTTAACTTAGCAGTTGTCACACGACACTGTTTGGATGCAATGACACCTTTGGCCATAGGTGTCGCCACCGAGCACGAAACGGACCCCGTTGAGATGACCACTTTAGTCAATGAATAATTTGGTCTCCCGTCCATCAGGCTTCGGGTCCTTTGGCGCGCTGAACTCCATGGGCCACATGAGCACCATGGGCAGTCTGGGAGGCG
>OMOU01053772.1:0-13919 GCA_900312585.1 Malacocephalus occidentalis | reverse complement strand
CCCCACAGCAGAACCCACTGTGTCGCAGAGCACTGTGTGTGTGTGTGTGTGTGTGTGTGTGTGTGATGTTGTGTGTGTGCTATTCATCTCCACTGCTGACCTAAAGGTTAGCAGAAGAGCCAAGGTAAAGGCTTCACCAATAAAACAAACAAAACAAAAGAGCAAACCTTTGTGTTTCAGGTCTCGTGTTGAGACTCTCGTCGTGGCTGTTTTCTAAGAACCTAATGGAATGGAAAGGGAATGTGGGAAACAGCATTTACTCCAGACTGAGGAATTTAGAAAATGTATTTGTATTTTTTTGTGAAAACACAGGAGCAAAATACACGAGCTATGGCGATTCGCGACGTGAACGAGGTATTGACTACCGGTCTTAGCAACTGTCCCATGGCGATCATCCCACAGCTTTTTGCACATGGGTCTGCCAGGAAGTCCGCTGGTCGACGGCGATCGCCACCAGTCTGTAAGTGACTCCGCTTTGACAATCCGTTGGCTTTCCACCGGTCGTTAGTCGGTTATTAGTTCCTTGTGTAAGCCTATTGCTCTCCTGCTCTCCACCACCTCCAGCCACAGGCCCCTTCGAGTCCTGTACGCCAGCATCAGGGAAGGAGTGATTACGACCGAAGGCCGCTGCCGGATCTTATGGACGCGGGGCAGTAAATGGGCAGCTGTTTGATTTGGCAGCAGAAACCCACAACTACCTTTCAAAGTTGGAGGAAACAGAGGAGGTACACCAGACAGATGCCAGCATCCCCTTAGAGAATGGCTCATTCTTTGTGACGTTTCCATAGTGTGTTTTTGCTCATGTTTGTTTGCCCACAGCTGGCTAAACGTGAGGAGTGAGCTCAAGGTAAATACGAGAGGAGTGCGCCTCCTCGTCTCTGGTGAGCCAGAGCCTCCGGAGGCCGGGGCTCGCATTCCTCGCCAGCCTCCATGTTGTCTTGTTGTCCTATAGGAAGGCGAGGCGAATGCCAGTGAATCGATAACAGAGCTTCTGGAGCGCCTTTGAAGACTTTTGCTTGGGTGGACGCCCGGCGCTTAGACCTCGACGCCGCTGCTGCCTGGAGCCCCGCGCTGTTTGGATTTTCAAGAAGAAACGAAAAGAAAAACACCAACAACGACACGTAGAAAATAGTGAGTTGAAGCCCTGCGCTTCACACCCAACACACCACCGAGTGGAAGGAGGAGCCTTTTAAAGCCAACATGAAAACTTCTACAGTATTTCTGACTATTTTATTTCTCCATGCTATACCTTATGATGGCGTCTGGTATTTCAAAACACACACACAAGGAAGATATAAAGATATAAAGATAGAACAGATATAGAAATCACCACCACAACAACAACAACAACAACAACAAAAACGGTATTCAGTAAAACTCGCTGGACGTACAAAATGAAAGACTCGCTCGCTCACGAGGTTATAGGCAATGATCCTTTTGTCTATTAGCAAGAGACAGATTTAAATGTCGTTCACATTCCGGGCGCCGGCGTTAAACGCAAGCATCGATGCATCGGGAAGTTGCGATCGGGGGCCCATGTGATGGGGGCCTGTGATGGGAGGGGGTGGCGGCTGACATCCATCGAGAGAACCCTCGTGAAATCCGCCCCCCACTTTGCAGCTCGGCTCATAAAGTCCTCCCTGTGGCAATCAACGAATCCACCCATAAAAGCTCGCATTAAAACCCTCACAGTGTTGTGGGACATGGTCGTCCGGTCGGCTTTTTGTGTGTGTGTGCTTTGCTCCACCGCCGTCGCGATGCGAGGACGACGCGGCCCGTAGAGCGGCGCGAGATGTGGGGGAGCACGAACCGCTGGGCCCAACCGGACGAGAGACGCAGACACCGGGGGGGAGTGTGAGAAAGAAGGGGTTTGCCTCCGCAAAGTGCATTAGTCGTGAATTATCCCACCGATACCACGGCCACTTGTGAGCTGCGAATTGGTACATGAGGGGGTAGATAGATCATATATTTGGGCAATTCTTTCAATTCTGCAAAAACAATATGGAGTTTTGATGTCACATCATCTTGACAAATTCCACTTGCTTCCGATTTTGTGGAGAACAAATCACACCACTCACCACGTGACTTTTCACCGGCCGTTCTATAAAGGGCTGTAGAGATTAGTATATCAGAGCATCTCTCACAGCAAGGAAAAGAGGTCCTCTCTTGGAAATGAGGTCCTTAGACCTGTACAAAGAAGATAAAGTAAATAGATAAATATCCAGGTATAGTATAGAAATAGTACAGTGTAGTATCATATGGCATAGCCTTGAGTTTGTATAGTATAGAAATAGTATAGTATCATATAGTATTGTTTAGTAGAGATAGTAGTTTTGTATAGAAATAGTGCAGTACAGAGCTAGTATAGCATGATGAACTGTACTGCTGCACAGCATCACATTGTACTGCTGCATCAACATTCGTAGTCACAGACATCACACAGCGACCTCCCTGTTGGCGCTGCCAGGGTGGACTTTGGAACGTGGGAATGAGGCTTGACAGGACAGGGAGTGCGTTTACCCACGACACCGCTGCCGCAAAATCTTCCTTTCCTCTCGCTGTTTTTTTTGTATCGAGACAGTCCCACCCTCCCCTGGGAGCAGAGGGTGCCTCTGAAGCTTCTTACGAGTGTAGTTACTGACTTTGAAGATGCTTCATAGGACCGGCCACTCTGCGCTGTCTCTAATTAGGAATTCATTAGAACGGGCGGCCATAGGGGAGGAAGATCCATGGCTCACAAAGGTTTACACGTTGTTCCTGTGGCGAGAGCTGAGCCAGACAGCCCCACCACCAGGGGCGGCCCTGCTGCAGAGTAGTGCGGGGGCCAGGGGCTCACCTGCAGCACCACCTGATGGCCTATCTATCACCCCTTTCTCTCTGAGAGATTGGCCTGCCAAGACGTCCACTATCTCACCGCGGGAGGCTTGCCGGGATGAAAAATCGACGATGCAGTGTGGTGTTGGCAAGTGGGTGGGGGCTGGAGTGTCTCTGTACCACAATAAAAACAGAACCTGCTGTCTCTACTAACCTGTGGTGAAACTACAATCATCCTAAGATGGACTACAAAAAGCCATCTTAGATTAGTATATTAATGAATTGCCAACATTGGAATTGACATTATAAAGCAATGTATGCCTGAGATGAGATGACACTTTATTCGTCCCCGAAGGGGACATTTGGTAGACTGTATATACAGTATACTAAGAACCGAATAGAACATTGAAATGCCCACATTGAAATTATATACCGGGTTTACAATATATTAAGGTCGAGCCATGGCCTCACACACACACACACACACACACTAATGTGATGTCATTTCCTGTTATTTAACGTGAAATTTCAACTCCACCATTTTCCCTGCATTGTGGCCACACAATGCACTGTTCTGATGGACAAATGAAGAAGCCATTTGGCCATAATGATTGTCCGAGCAGCTATTTTTGAACACCGCAATCGCCTCTGCATTCCCCCCCTCTCCTCCACCCCCACCTGATTTCCTCTGCTGTGACTTTTGTGTTGGAAGTCTGTCACTTGATGAATTATGCAGCGGCCGTCCGTACAAAATTGGCCCAAAAGATGAGAAGCCGTCTCTCCAGGTCCGAAATGTACCTGAAAAATACATTAAAACCAATGCACCAATGTGTGTGTGTGTGTGTGTGTACTTCCTCAGGTAATCAAAGAGCCTCTGTCCTGTGCTCAACCCACACACCAGTCTTCCCATTCTGCATTGCAAATAATACAAATCCTGCTGATGATTCCCCGGTTGGCTCTGGGATGTCTCGGTGGGCGTGAGAGGATTAGTTCTGGGGAGCTGGACTCCTCCACGGCTCTTTAAGGAGTTCCTGGTATCAGCTTATGCCGGGATCACACTTAAGCAAATACACAAACCCTTTCATTGTCGTAGGCGATTATTGTGAGTGTCCTGTGTCGTGCAATGTTCCAAAAACTGTACTAGGAACTGGATGTAATGACCAGAGCGTATGCATTTCTCAACCATTGTCATATTGTGTGAGGACTCTTTGCAAGTTGCGCGGCACCAACCTCACCTGGCCCGACTCAGGCTGTGCGGTTTGGGGTGGGTGAGGCTGCGCACCTGTGGGTCCTGAGTCTCTTGCGGAAGCTGGTGAGCGATTCAGCCGTCCTGACTTCAGCCGGGAGGCCGTTGCACCCCTGCGGTGCAGAACAGAGCACAGTTGGGACTCGGCGGAGCCATGTTTGCCTGTCCTTAGTGAAGGTGGTACCAGTCGTTGAGCGGAAGTTGTCGTTAATTAAAACAACTCGTCCTAATTTAGAACTTCCATACATACATTGCATAACCCTATCACACCTTAACTAACCAACCAGAATATCAAAGCGCTATAATAACAAATCCTCCTGACCTCATTGACAAGCATCTTATCACCCTCTTGCTGGCAGTAGCTGGTTCCTGCTAATTATTGCATTCGTTCTGTAAACGCTTCTCGCTGTTAAATCTCAAAGTACTCAAAATGTGAAGTAACTGCTCTCTATCTCTGGCTTTGGCAACGGAACATGAAAGTGCTTGTTAAACAACGACGATCAGAACTGTGAAATGAAACCATGACGGATAATCTCAGATCAAGGATTGAACCTCTGATAATCTGGGTCCTTATTATTCATAGCCGGCGATGCCCGTCGCACGCTGAAATTGAGTTTCAAAAGTATACTTTGCCAGAATTGCACCGCACCTTGTGAAACACCTTTCACAAGGGTTCCATCACAATGATAGCTCCTGCCTTTTAACAGAAGTAGTTCTTAGCATGAAGGAAAACAAAACAACTTGCTTCAAAGGATCACCGATTTTCAACCTTCTCTCTATCTACCCACATGCCGGATAGAGAGTGTAATGGCGTCATCCAGCAGGCAACAGTAGCTTTGGCAGACAACATGGAGGTAAGTAAACAGTGTTCATTTGCACAACACTACCCACATTGAAATGAGACAAAGCCAATTGAAAATCGATTCAACCACCAAACACACACTCACACACATATGTACTCTAGAATGATCATATATCATATACAGTATATCTAGATTTATTCTACGTAAACACATGTAATGCGCCACTCCCATACACATGTAACAACATGATATGTACACGGTATCTGTGTGGAATATGTCATATATCATATGATTTTCCGTACAGTTTTTAAATAGATTTTCCCTCTTTCACTTTGTAGCATTGTAACATAAGTAAGTAACATGCATGTATATCACGTTGTATAACGTGTTTGTGTATAAAATGTTAATCTATCTGTGATTCATGTCAAGTGGTAGAATATAAACAACACAATCAGAATATACTGTCTATAAAAAGACCCTGCTGCATTTCCTTGTCACCTTGAAATTCCAAGAGTGCAAATACACGTTTATTTCATTTGAGGAAATGTAGGGGGAAAAAACAAAAATGATGGCTGGATCCTTGGCTTGTTGGATCCTTCTGGCGATGAAGGTAAACAAACAAACAAACAAATGAGCAAATGCACAGCAATACGGTGTATTCTGCGAGCCGAACGGTACGAGCGTTCACCTCACACACGTACACCTGTAATGCTGAAATGTGCCACAACCCGCCCATGCTTGTTAAACCAGCTCTATCCTGAATAATTGATTGCAGATTTTTATCGAGCAACTGCATCTCATGAATCAGCCGAGCACTCTTTTGATAGTGCTTCATTAATCACACACGTTGTCCGGGGTCAGAGGCCTGTAAAGGAGACACCCAGCCGGGTCTGTACGATCATCCTAATTACCGTAAACCTAATAATATTGTTAACGATGGAAAAAATCGGCAAATCACACACTATTCTGTTTTTTATGTGTTCGGACAAAATGTTTCAGGATTCCGGAGGCTTGGCGCGGTCGGTGCCACATCAGATCTGTGGAACAGGATGGATTACACTCTGGATTATTAATCTGAAGACGGATGGGCGCCCGGGGGCGGGGGGGCAGCGCCTCAGGCCCACTCAACAGGGGCCTCACTGATCTGTCGCTCTCCCTCTCTATCATTATCACGCCCTCTCCTCCCTCGTCTCTCTCCCCCTCTCTCTCTCATTATCTCTCTCTTACTCTCTCATTATCTCTCTCTCACTTAATCTTTCTCTCTTTCACAATTTCTCTTCCATATATCTCTCTCCCTCTTTGCCCCCCCCCCCCCCTCCCTTTTCCTCCCTCCCTCTCCTCCCCCCCCCCCTCCCCCCCCCTCCCACTCCCTCTCTCCCTCCCCCTCATCTTTCTCAGCGGACTGGCTGGCACGCTGATTGAGCTGGGACTGAACACCCCCCTGTGTGCCTGGATCCTGGCTGAGGGCACTATTGGTGCTACACTCCACACACTGCAGGACCTGTCCTCCAGGAGGTGTGGAACCAGAGCCTACAGGACTCCAGGAGGTGTGGAACCAGAGCCTGAAGGACTCCAGGAGGTGTGGAACCGGAGCCTGCAGGATCATGAAGGATCCTCACCACCCCGACAACAAACTGTTCCAGCTGCTGCGGTCAGGCAAGCACATCCGCAGTCACACTGCTAGAACAGAGAGAGTAAAACGGAGTTTTAGGATTGTGATCGGGATTGTGATCTCTGACCTCACCAGGGCCCCCTCACTGCCCCCCATTCACACACTCAAACACACACAGTTAGTACACAGTACATGCACTCACATAATTTTACTACATACATTATTACATAGCTTATAACATGAATACATGCAATATTTTGTTCAGATTTTTGACATATTGCCTTTATAAATGTTTTTATATTTCACATTCCTGCTGCTCTGTTTACTGTAAATACTGGAAGTATTCAGATCCCTCCAATTCTGATGTGACAAATAAACATCTTGAACATTTTATCTTTTGTCTCCCACTCTCCCCCAGATCTCCATCTCTCTCATCGCGCTCTCTGTCTCTCTCTCCCACTCTGTCTCTCTGTCTCTCTCTGTCTCCCTGTCTCTCTCTGTCCCTCTCTGTCTCTCTTTGTCTCTCTCTGTCTCCCTCTGTGTCTCTCTGTGTCTCTCTGTCTCTCTCTATCTCTCTCTGTCCCGCTCTGTCTCTCTGTCTCTGTCTCCCTCTGTGTCTCTCTGTCTCTCTCTCTGTCTCTCTCTGTCCCTCTCTCTGTCCCTCTCTGTCTCTCTGTCCCTCTCTGTCTCCCTCTGTGTCTCTCTGTCTCTCTCTGTCTCCCTCTGTGTCTCTCTGTCTCTCTCTGTCTCTCTATCTGTCTTTCTCTGACTCTGTCTCTCTGTCTGTCTCCCTCTGTGTCTCTCTGTCTCTCTCTCTCTCTGTCTCTCTCTGTCTCTCTCTGTCTCTCTCTCTGTCCCTTTCTGTCTCTGTCTCCCTCTGTGCCTCTCTGTCTCTCTCTGTCTCTCACTGTCTCTCTCTCTGTCCCTCTCTGTCTCCCTCTGTGTCTCTGTCTCTCTCTGTCTCTCTCTGTCCCCGTCTGTCTCTGTCTCTCTCTCTCTCTCGCTGGGCCACTCCATTTCCTGATGTGTTTCTTCTCCCATCGCCTGTCAGGGAGGTAGGGTGGACAGGCACATAAGGAATGAGCTTGTCTGAGTCATTCATGCGTTGATGTCCAGGAGGGCCTCGCCCCACAGCCCCCACCCTCATGAGGTAGTATTCAAGGGTATAAAACGGTGCACAAATTCTTTATTTATTCACCTTTTTAAAAATGTTTTCTTTCCTTTTCCCAGTGAGGTGTACTGGGGCTGCACACACAAACCAGGGTCTTTCGTTGTCTTTTGTAATCATTGCAATTATGAATTCTCCAAACAAATCAAATGCTGTGACTGCCTCTGGACAGCGGGTGTAACGCTGTGCTCTCCATTATGCTCTGACAGATCAGCAAATGTTCAGCCAATTGGGGTTGAGCAGGTGTACCGTGCGTATTTGAAGTCTGGTGTTTTCCATGTGAACAAACCAGGCTTGATTTTGAAGTTGTGCTAAATGATGATGCTCTGCATGTTGAGTTGAGCCAAAACGTGCTAAATAATTGCTATTTGAGTGAAAACAAAGGAATTGCTCTTAAAGTTTTGCAGGAATAGCCCGTGTTGTTGACACGTGGGCTTTGGGTTTTCACCACTGAGTGCATTTCGTTCCGGTTTTAGTGTGTAAACAAAACGGTAAGATTTTATCACGACAGCAATGATGAGTGGGAAAAAGCAATGGTTGGGTTTAGAGATAAACCTCAACCATGAAAGCTCACGTTTTAATTACAAAAATATCTTTTACACAATCAGAAAAGGAGAAAGCGTGTGTTGGTTTGAAAAACAAAACTGTTGTTGTTTTTGTTGTTGTGGTGGTGGTGGTGGTGGGAGGAAAGGCCAGCCACACTGAGCCTGCATTAAAGGTTGATTTACCATGAAACACCATTCAACTTGACATATTCCACAACACTACAGTCAACATGTGGGTGGGAACACAATGGCATGCTGCTGGGACGGTTGCTGGGATGATTCTGTGTGCTATGGAATCACAGCCTTATACGGTCATATCGTCCTATTGTTTGTTCACCAGCCACCCAAACAAATGACATCAAATGTTGTGAGCATTTGAAGAGATATCATTCATAATCAGACAGTACATGTCATTGTGAATCTCGTTTTGTAATGCATGGCCACATTTGTAATGTGGAAGTTCTTGAAGTTTAGCGAAACCTTCACAAAGCCTTCACACAATGTGTGAGTTTGAGATGATTACCGACAATTTATACAGACCACCGTGGTCGCCATGACGAGGAAAAAGCACCAATTTGAAGCAGGGGGTTGCTCGTCTCCGCAGGCGCCGTGCTTTCATCTTCGGCGGACGTCCAAACAACTCATTTTCTGTCCTCTAACGCTGCAGACTACCTGCTCCTTTCTTATGCCATTATCTCCGTGCCTTAGGAGCCGCGTTTCATAATGTCTGTCATTTCCTCACGTTCCCACATATTCACGCCCCCGATTCTGCCTCTTATCCGTCTTTGCGTGCCGGCCTCATATTTGGTAGATCCCCGTCAGGATGGAGGTGGTGGTGGTGGTGGAGGTGGAGGTTAGCAGCAGTGCCATTAAGAGACCAAAAAAGAAATGCAATCCAGTCCACGTTTGCTTCCATGTGCCAAATAAAGGCCATTCTGTTCCACATGTCAGCAATTTGAATCAGTTTCACCCGCAAGAGACGGTGTCACTCCCACAATAATAATACAAAGAATCATTCAAAGGATACACTCATGTTAATTGTGTGTTTTGATGTATTTCAGATTGCACCAATGCCAGAGGATTGCTCACTAATTGCCAGACCTGATTGGCAATCTTTCCCTCCAACTTCCAACATTCTCGACACAAGGTTTTAAGTGCTAATGTGTTATTTGGAGCGCGAACCTGGCAGCGGTGGCTGTCGCGGTCGGCACGTTCCTCAGTGCCGCATCAGCAAATGATGGCTTTCCAGAGCGGGGGTTTGTGTGTGGGAGTGCTTTAATAATAGAGCTGATTGACTTCTAAATGGATGGAGCCGGGCTGGTAGTGGGGATTATTGGCTTCTTCAGATGCCTGTACGGGAGGATGCACATGTCCGACCAATCAGAGAGCAGAGAGCAGAGGTGAACGCCCACAATATGACAAGAAACAAACTTGTATATAAATAACCAAATAATAGCAATCGTTTGATCAGTCGACATATCAGTCCCTTCAACAAAGGAATCTGTGCGCAGAAAGCTGACCCATACGTACAAATATTATACAGAATATTTCTGTTGACATTGATTGATGTTCTGTCACTTTCATCTTGTGATTTAGTCTTTGCGGCAGCCTCTTGTGTCTAAGTTCATTAAGTAAGCACCTCAAATAATGCATGTCCGCCTCTTCGGTTGGCGTGTCACTCTGCAAGACTGCTAGTGTGGAACTCCTAACCCCAACGGTGTAATGCCGCACTCTACCAGTGGGGGGAGAGCACAGTCTGGAGTCAAGGTATCGTAGCACAAGTCGCGTTGCCAGGTTGAGGACAGCGAACTCAAGTCTGTCGATATGGGCAAGATATAAGTACATATAAGTGTCCCTGTACCAGTGCTTCGGTGGACTCCAGGCACTCTGACTGAAAGAGCTGGGTTGCCGTTTCAAAGCAACTTGACAAGCAATCGTTAACCTGCCACAGTAATAGCCTACTTATCTAGCTTACCTGTTCAGGGGAAAATTGGCCAACTCTGTATTCCGTCTTGAAAGCCTTCTAGCCTCTCTCAGATGTCATGTTTTAGGTGGTCACTTCTTTGCAAGTGGACAAGGATTTGTTAGGATGCAGTACTATCTCATTTGCTGCAGTTCGTTTGCTTGCTTGCATGGCTGCAGCATGCTGTGATTGTGTCCAGTAGACAAATTCTACTTTATTTACTGAGTTTACTGTACTTAGGTTACAGGGGTAAATAAACAGTACTTGGAAGCCAATGCGAACAATGATAGATTAGGATCATTCCACGCATTGGTTTCCAAGACTTAGGTCCTCGTGCTCTTTCCACTTTTTCATTTTGCCATTTGTCTTCATTAAAGTTTACTTCCCCTATTTTTATAAAACATCCTCAAGGTAAGATAAGATAAGATAAGATAGAACTCTAGATAGAAATTGTTTTGCCAGAGGTTGCTTCAAAATACCAACATTAGAATAAAAACAGTAGAATAATAGTATTTAACATGAATGTATAGAATTTAACAATAATATAATCATAACACTAATAGTGCCCTGCTGAGCATAGTGATAGGATGCACGCCCTGCGCTAGCTGCTCCGAGCTAGCTGCTCTTGTAGCTTCTCTCTTGTAGCGTCTCATGTAGCGTCCTGTGCTGCCTTCTCACTCCACTGACCATGTCAGACTGCCGGGCCCGCAGGCGCGGAGCTGCGCTGTCAGAGCCAACACCCAACACTCTTTCCGTCACGGTGTTGTCACCGCGACAACGACAAGCAACGCCGCTCACGCCGCTCACGCACACCCACACCCACCGTCCTCCCGCCGGTGAGTCGGACAAGTGACGTTGTCCTGGGGGACAACATTTCACGCACAGCCGACAGCCAATCAGAAGCCAGGTAGAGAGAAGATGGATAAAAATCCTTGCTCAATCTGAAACAGATCTCGTCTGTTTCGGTTGGTGGTGTGTGTGTGTGTGTATGTGTGTGTGTGTGTGTAAGGATGGGCCGGCTGATCAAAGCCAGTGTTGTCGGTTTGAAGTGTGCCGAAAGGCTTTGTGTGGCACCGTTAGTGCCCATTATTATCTGCATGTCCAGAGATGCCACATAATGGGAGCCGGTCAGGCCAGCTCAACAAAGGATGCAAATCCTTTGGCTCCCAATCAGAGGCGGTGAGAGCCTGCGTCCCCAGACTGTATGCACCAAGACGCTCCCCTATTTGCACCCAATCCTGATGCGCAGGGCGAGCATGAAGAAGGGCTCGGCGGGCGCTCGTTGCCCTGCGGTGGTAAAACGAGCCCACTTTGATTTGATCACCTACTGAGGCTGCCCACACACACACACACGCGCGCACACGCACACAAAAAGACTGTTCGAATCGTCAGTCTAATCCTTTAGGCAAGGTTGACTTGTGGGATAATGTTTCTTTTCCACTGAATCCGGTGATTAATGACATGGATTGCGCCGTTTCTGCAGTCGTCTTGTTGCTGCAACGCGTGAATTTCCTGATGGGACTGTCTTCCGTTGCCAGACAACACCAAACATCACAGTTCAACTCAATCCTCTCTCACATGCAATTACAGTGCACGAATATTTAATTCATTTTTACGGCAACGCTTTTGTTCTGTCCACTTTAGTGTGAACCGCCTGCTTGCACCGTGAAGCCGCTGCTCGGAGAGGGCAGATAAAGAGGTATAGGAGGTATAGGAGGTATAGGAGACTGCTACAGAGGGAGGCCTGCGCGATGCACCAGTCTTGAACTACAACAATGGCCTGCATTCTGATGCTTTTACCGCCGTAGCGGCCCGCTCTGGGTTAGCATGCTTTCATGTCTCCATGTGGCTAGCTACCAAAATCACCCCCAAGGTGCAGTAATGGATTTTCAAACACAGGGCTGTAATAAAAGGTTATATATGGCGGATGTGTGTGGTAATAGCAGGGCCTGAAAGCTTCTTGGAGACTTGGCATGTAGCACATCGCCTCAGGATATGTGCAGTTAAGAGGATCTATCCAGGTCTTCGTCGCCCCCAACTCATATTTTTTGCTTGAGACCAGGAAAACCGGTCTGGTTTTCAACACTATGCTGGTCACGTTTACACAAAGCACACTATTAAAAATGCATTTTTAATCATCCCCTTAATTAAAGTAAATAATAATAAAGCATGAGATAATGAATAATAGAAAAAGCTAATTGACTGCTGGTTTAGAGGGCTTTTACATTGTGGAAACGTACACTTTTTCCACAAAACTTGCAAATATTTGCCATTTTATGCTCGAGGGTTGTTTCTGAGCTGAATATTACAGTGATTTTTCTTTCTTTATTGCAATTAAATATAAACTAAATTGAGTTAAGTGTAGATGTTCTAATCTAATGAAAACTCGTACATTGTAGTTAGAATTCACAATATTTAATATCTAACAAAATATCTAATCGCTCTTGTTTGGAGGGAGAGGTGAACACTCTTTAAAGGGCCCCTATTTTATGGCCAGGTGTAGATTAGATTGTACACCAACTAGATCAGTTTGCCACTTGGTACAGTCCACTGGGTTGGCTGCTCACTTGTGATGTCACCATGTCACAGTGATATTCCTTTTCATTCTGGTCACATAACAACGAAACGGCTGCAATGGCTAATCACGTTTACAACCGATGGTAGATTATGGCCCCTTTAAACTGATGAAGCCCAGCTAAAATGTAAGCTCATGTAAGCTACTCCCCATGTGCTGCCTGCCATTCTGTTGACCGCTGGCCACACAGCACACCTGAGAGAAGCTGTTAACAATGCTCATCAATGCATATCACCTATAGAAGCTGCCACTGCTACTGGCAGTCTACGCCGCTGGCCCAACTGTTGCTTATTGGATGGTGATGAGAGGCTAACTTGACGGACTCCTGCTCTGTACCACGCCGTCCTGCTAACACCGGCCGTGCTGCTACGACCAACCATGCATTTACAAAAAAAAGGAATATGTGTGTGTGTGTGTGCGTGAGCGTGTGTGCTGTATGTGTGCGCACTCATGCACGCGCGTGCACCCCTCGCTCGCTCAAACTGCCCATGCACACACTCATTTGCACTTACAGACACACACTGCAGTCATTTACAAGCGATGCCCGTTTGTCCCTCGTGAAGGTGCCGTACGCAGAAGCCAGAGAAGCTGCGATACACACAGAGACGTAGGGCCAAGGTGGACACGCCTCTGTCTCGGTACATGCCTAAAACACACACGGGTACCGGAGTGTGTTGGAGTGCCCTACACGCCACCCACCCAACCCATCTCACCCCATGGAAGAATGAAGCCACAAGCTGGCGATATTCATACCGCAAGACAAGAAGGAAACCCGGACCTTAACCTCTGGGAATCTGTCCGGCACATTTAACACACAGCTCTCATTAACGCACATGCCGACCTCCTCCACCAACCATGTGCTATGGTCTCACAGGAAGTCATTAGCTGGAAGTACCTGGAAGTGTGCGGTTGTGATCCTGGGCAAGTGGGGGGCCCTTGCTCGAAACAGCCGTGCCTTGGTGTTTTGCGTGAGAGGCATCGACAAGTCAGGCACGTGCCGAGATCAATCCCCCAACGCCTCTATGGTTTGTATGAAAGGTTCACGGGCTCAGCTTCAATTGAATTACGCCGGTTACAGCCGTGTAGAAACGGCGTTCAGCCGGGAGACACGAGTGCATACAAATGCTCACCGTCTGGCTCTGCAGCGGCAAGGGAGGGGAGGGGAGGGGGGAGTCAAATCGGCAGGAGATATC
>OMOU01053768.1:0-10032 GCA_900312585.1 Malacocephalus occidentalis | reverse complement strand
GAGATATTTCGCGCAAATTAGGTTAACTATACGTTTTAACGGCCCACCCTTTCATCTCGGCGATGCCGCGCCTCTATTTTTACCTCTGCTCTGTTTTCAAAGAAAGAAAAAGCAAAGATATATATGCGTGGTCACATGACTGCGATCCCATTTCACGTCCCAGAGCAGTTTACAGGCGGTGGCCCTGGCGATCGTGCTGCAGGTGAGACGTGCGTGTGCGCTGAGCAAACAGGAAGTCTTCTTTGGAGCCAACGCCAGGGGGGAAGCAGCACATGTACTTGACACACACACACACACACACACAGCCACCCTGGAACACGTGACGTGTGTGTGTGTGTGTGTGTGTGTGTGTGTGTGTGTATGCGCGGCGTGACAACAATCCGCGTGGCAGAAGAGAAGGACATGGCTTTCTGCTCTGTGCTGCTGCAGCTGTTATTACAGCTGGAATGGTGTGTGTGCGTGTGTGTGTGTGTGCATGCGTGTGTGCGTGCGTGCGTGTGTTTATGCAAGAAAGAGAAGGAGGGGTAGTGACTGTACCGCTTGACTGATAAACTGTGAGCCTGCCCTGCCGACCAGAGAGCAGCCGCCGGGTCACCAGACTCCAGACTGTTTAAGTACATGGCGACCAGCCGCCCGATCTCCCTGACGGGAGGGCACTGAGAGGAGCGCAGAAAACGCCAACATGGCAACCTTTTGAAATGATGTGAAGACATTGAGACGGTTCCATTGATCTCGCTCCACAAACCGTTCTGCACTTGAGGGCTGCAGAACGACCCTCTCTCGTATGCATCTGAATATAACATCTGACATTACATTTGAATGCAAATAGTCACCGGTCTTTATAGAACCATAGGCAGGAAGACAAAGGAGAAGAAGGGAGTGTGGGGTGGGGGGTGGGGGATCCACTGGCCCCGGCCAGGATTAAAGCAGATCTTTGGACTTAAATCCCCCCGGGTTCGGCTCGTCTGTGGTCACAACCATCTCCAATATCTCCAGCACAACAACATCATCATCATCATCTTGTCTCTTCTCTTGCCCAAAGCTCCCTTCCTGCATCGCGCTCCAAGAAGGCTTAATGGTCTGTGCCGTGCTCTGCCACATTTCTACAGTTGCCAGGGCACAAAAAAAAACCCAAAAGAAAGACAAGCGTTTGAGACCCTTTACAAAAGCTGCTCATGGGGGTCAGTGGTGTTTTCTGCTGTTAAGCTGTCAGGAACTTGGCATCGGCACGGAGAGGGGAACGGTCCTAGCGAAGCAAGGGGGATAGCAACGGAGAACACCGGGGAGGAGAGAGAACCAAAGGAAAGGAAACAGAGGAGGTATGGATCGCAAAGTGTCTGTTGCTAGAGGAGGCTAGCAACAGACGCTGAAGCTCAAGGATGGGAACCGGTATTGGGGAGAGAGAGAGAGAGAGAGAGAGAGAGAGAGACAGAGAGACAGAGAGACAGAGAGAGAGTGTTCCTTCCTTATGGACTGGAACCACGCGTAGTTTGTTACTCATCTGTGAACCCAGACCTCGCCAGGCCCCTCCCCTCTTTCTGCTCGGTGTTCTCACTCGGTCCACACCGCTCCACGCCTTCTCCCACCAAATTAAAACCATGTTAAAAACAAGACCAGGTCTCCAGGCGGGCTTTACAACCCCAAAAAAGTAAATGCAAAAACACACACACTGCTCCCGCTTGACTCAGAGGGGAAGTTGAGTAGACGGTGAGTAAGCAGGGGACGACGGCACACTGGGCCTGAGAGAGGATGATGGAGGGGAACACACTCTCTCTGTATTGTTCCCCATTGTTGCTGGGAATACATGGCTCCGATTTATGAAGTGTGTGTGTGTGTGAGAGAGAAAAATAATGGGGCGTTTATCAACCTCCATTACGCATGTGATATATTCAAGGTCAGTTCCCCAAGGTCAGTAGCTTCAAGCAGTGCAACAGGTCAACAATCTCGTCACCGGAAAACCACAATAAACGCCCTTTCAGAAACTGGAAACCGACAGTGAATTAGCTTGAGATTGTGTTTTCATGATGTCCCTTTTACCTTATTATTGACCCATCCCCCGGCAATACAAATACATAGTGTGTGTGTGTGTGGGTGTCTAAAATTCCTTAGTCAATAGGTAATTCACGTTGTGCTTGTTCCACAGGACACTCCCGAACACATCTTCCTATGATACTATACCCTTCCAGGCTGCAGTATCTGATGCACCGTTTCTGTTTATTTTCCTGGTATTAATTTGGCACACGACGGTGATCGCGCCATCCAAAGGAAATAATAGTCATCCAAATGGAAAATCTAATTTACAACCATGACTTCAGCTCTGTGCGCCGGCTAGCCCTAACGACCCTGCCAACATAAGCACCTGCATGCTAATGTACAATTACTGACCGTTTATGCTCTAATAACCACCACCCTTTTTTTCAAAGGCCTGCAAAGCATCCTAGGGGGAGGCGTGACCAAAATAAACCATTGTCTGATGTCTAATGTCTAATCCCCACGTTTACAGATTTGCCTTGAACTGGATACCAACGGACTATTACAACAACAAAAAACAAAAAAATCGACATGATTGTTTTCCCGAATCCAAGCGAGAGGTGCAGACATCTCAAGATCGTATTAAGACTCCATTCCAGCACTCAGCGCTGCCTGATTTCTTCTTTGGAAGGACACTTCAATGGCCTAGAAATTAGGATCCTAGCCACTAAATCACAACACAGAGGAATAAGACTTGGACACGCCAAGGCAAACTCCATCATTTAGCTCCACTTATACCAGGTGCCACAAGAGTGCTCAGGAAATTGGATTGTTGACAGAAGCCAGTAATGATCACCAAACACACACGCACAGAATGGCCTGCAATTACATCTATCAGTTAGTATTAGTAGCTTAAACAGATGTGGCAGAGTGGACCAATTACTAATGAGTTGACATTAAACAATGCTGCCACAAGTACTTCACTCCTTCATCTAAACCCTGAGATCCATTCTTGAGAATGCATCTGTTATTGAGGCATGATGAAGGACTTGTGAATGGGACACATGGATGTAATTAGTTGACGCTAAACGGATAAAATGTGCAGCACTTCTAGAGATCTCTCGAAAGATAAAACAAACTAAAGCTCAAGATAAATGTGATCGATGTGCTGATTTTGACACCGATATGCTCCACTTTTTTATTTTTCCGAATCAGTCGCAAAAACAGAAGAGGACAAACCTCCAGCCCATCAGTTTCTGCATGGCCATGGGCGAGCAGCACGGTGGAAGTCATGTCTGCTGCATCATGAGGGTTAGGTTCCCTGTGATGGTGAATTTACACCACTGTACATTTTGAGCCAATGTTTTCCTTAGCCAATGTTCCAAACTGCCATTCGGAAACAATTCAAGGACCACACGACATCTGTTTGTTTTTGCCTGCAGTTCTGAGCTTGAACATGAACCACTGAGAATGCTCAACACACAAGATCCACGTACAGGCCAGGCTACATACTAACCTTCTGGAAGAAATCCTCTCCACCGTTTACACTTCCCTCAGAGGCCGCTGCGGAGACAGAGAGAGAGAGAGAGAGAGAAACAATTCATGAAACCACTCCGATGTAGCCACTCAATGTTAAATACACAACATGACCTTAACAAAACCATGCATGGAATATCCAGTGTCTTGGAGAACTTTGGCTATCTTAACATTTTGTAGCATTTTATAGCCTTTGCAGAGGATCTCCATTTCTTAGGGTATTGTGCTTGGCACAAACATTACCTCCATTTACTTTCAAAACGTGAATCATTTTGTGCTAGTCTTTTCGCAACACCTTTCCACTTTCACAATAACGGTACTTGAGAAGCTATTATGAACAGCACTTCAATTCCAGACAGGTTCTTCCATTTAGAATTAAACATTGGTCTCAATCCGTGTTTATGGACCAAATCCATGAAGCTGAAATCACTCACTGTCACTCGACGGATGTAACGGTATTCAGGATTGAGGCCTGACTCCTGACCAAGTTGCTGCTAGAAGTATTGCCAGGCAAAAATACAAAGAAACCTTCTCCACTGATATAATGAGCAGTGTGCAGGGAGGGGCCCTTGGCCAACCATCAACGGTAGTCGGACCGTGAAGCTTCACTGATGACAGTCTTTTAAATGACTCTGGCAATGACTTTGGTGCTTCAGTCAGTTTAATCCATCCAATATATAGCCAATGATACAAAAAAGAAAAAAAAAGGGAATATGGGACGCTAAGCCCACTGATGCGTCTTAGACAGCGTTACATTACCAAGGATCCGCTCCTGACCAAATCTGTGTCAGGAGTGGCTCTGGGGTTGGTTAAAGTTGGCTTGATTTATAAGCTTATAAATTCTGGCCTTGACAGGGAGAGCACACAAGAAAAGTTACCATTGAGTGGATCCAAGGCCATCCAAAAACTGTTTATTTGAGAGAGAAATGTCCGGTCTATATTGTATTTAAGTTTGATTAATATACTATCATTTTCAATGTGATATTTTGCGCGACCACACGATGGGTGAAATTACTAACCATTCCCCTTCTATCACCAAAATACCTCACATTTTGGGAGGAAGGAATGCTTAGGACAGGATTGGCGAGCCCATATGGTTTGAAAGAAAGGGATACATTTTTCTTTGCTTTTACAGGAAGACATACGCAAGAATACGGGATATATATTACCATGATAATAGGGACATTTTACACAATCCCTCTAAACAATCCGAAACTAAATGGATGGATGGATGGATGGATATTTATATAAAGTATCTGGTCATGTAAAAAAAAAAAAAAAAAAAGAAGAAGAAGAAGAAGCTTTTCCATTCTTTTCAAACCACACAATGTTGATCCATTTTGGGGTACATCTCGTTATCATAATTAACTTGAACATTAAACTTCGACATTGATAGCTTACTTTCATGACAAGCAATAAGACGATGAAAATGATAACAGCACATTAACTCTCACCCAACATTGAACCAAATGAGTTGCATCAAACCGTGATATTCTCGATCCAACAATCACAACTGAAAGGATATGTTATCGAGTGACCACTGCGTGAACCTTGGAGAGGTCAAAGGTATTGTTATGACTTGCTCCCCATCAACACTCCGCTTCACAGCCACAGAAAGAATGAATGATAGTGCTCCGGCAACACCTACTTCCTTAGAGCTTCTTAAAAACCGACCTCCCAGTGAAACCACTGGGAACCACAGCTGGACTATGCATCGCTGTGTGTGGTTGGGCAAGGGCGGCAAGACACCTAACCCTAACTGCTCCTGACGTGTCGGTTGGTTGACACCACTGTCAGTGAATGTGAGGCGACTCTAAAGTGCTTTGGATAAAATCTCTATAGAAATGCAATACATTTACCATTGACCATTTATGCATGTGATCCATGCCACTTCAAATATTTGGACTATATATTGAGGATTGAGGATTCATATGCTTCATATGTTTGACTAATGCACAAATACTATACATCTTGTATTTAGAACCAATTAGTTGCTATTCCTTTTGCTATATTTAGGACAGTACATATGGGATGGTCCGTATCATCGTGACAGCTCAGAAAGTATGTACTCATTAAAATGACATAGCGTTAAATTAGATAAAACAATAGAGGCTATAAAAAAGCCTTTTCCATCCAAGAGAAACAGATCTTTGAAAATACAGAGCCAAAGACGTCCAACTTTTCAACACCATCGTTGCCTCAGATGTTGACTTTTAGAAGTGGACTGGTTGAATGGTGTAAAAGCTTTACGAGAGAACTGCACATCTGCTTAATTACTTGTAGTGTCTCATTTGTGTTTGGGAATTTGGGGAATAGTAATCCTTTGAAATTTACATTTAGGGCATTTGGCATACGATTTTATCCAAAGCAACTTACAAAGGGTACATTTGTTGAAGGAGACAGCAATATATCGCCCTGGTACATAAAGATCAGAATAGAGCAGGTTTCAAGCATTCATAGTTGCAAGGCTAATAGAACGAGTTTCAGAATTGCTAGGTTGCCTGCGTGACAGCTGGGCTGCCAGAGCAGACGTGCCATTCTGTTAGCTAGATATGTTTCTTACGTGAATGTACATCTTTGTACATTGCATGATGTATGGTTATTATGCGTATAAAGTCACACATGCTACGTCCAGGCTAGTTCTGTTTTGAGCAGAGAGGATGATGATGATTCAGGTACTAATAGAGTTGCAGTACTTCAAACCCTGAGATAGATGAAAGTATATGGGAAGAACAAAGATAGGCCTGTAACAAACAGTCCTGGACTAAAGGGTTAATCTCTTGGGTGGCCTGGTGTCTTATCTTGATGATAAGGTATTTTGTTACGATACCACACTTCCCGCCATAACCATAACAATCGATGACAAATCAAAGTTGTCATATGTACGTACAAAGGGCAACACTTTCTCAAGTGTCATGTTGTAGAAAATACGGGTGAATAGCACAATATACACAATATGTGCGAGCCTAATAAAGTGTCGTCTTTTAACGAAACAAAAGAATGTGATACTAAGAATGTCCCTGCTCTGCCAGAAGAACATGAACAACAGACTACCAACATGCACAAGACAGAGCATTTAACTTCTAATGACAAACATTCCCTTCACCGCTAAATAGAGGAACCAAAAGCTTGACCTCATCCAAACAGCTCTAGAATATCAAGTATACCATCTTCTCGAGTGTAAAGAACCCCATAAGAAAAGGCTTCCTTTGACCAGAGCACCACATTGGCCCCTCTTCATTTTAGATATTTGCAGGCCTATTCGCGGTACAAACACTCATTCAAAAGGCGCACACAGACTAAAAAACATCGGTCAAAAAAATGTATGTCGACTGACTTGGAAGGAATCTGCTTTGGGGCAGACGAGTTGACTAATATCACAAAAACACGACCATGTGCCTGACAACACAACATCCCGTTGGCCGATGCATGCTGCGCACATCGGTCATGAGCCCAAAGTGGAGATGGTTCAGTGGAGGGAGTCCTGGATTGCACCCCCCCCACACACACCACACACACACACACACACACACACACACACCTCTGTGGTACACTCAGTTGCGGTGGAGGTGGTGGCATGGTGGGGGGGGAGGCTACGATACTTCCCCATCCTGGTTTGACTCTGGGGCCGTGTAATGTCATGGACCCTGGACAATTTTAAAACATGCATCATTCACTTAAAGCCTTTAGTTTATCAAACCCATGCCTGAAAGTGACATGTGGTTAACTGTGTTTGATCAGAGAAAGACACCGATTCACTCGTTGAAATGTTCACATTTTTTCATTGGGGTCTGTAGGGCAGAGAGGCGTGGGTTACAGGAGGTCCATTACAGTGTCAATAAAAACAGAACAGATTGTCAAACGTATCATTGCCTACAGTTCAATGCAATACCACTTGAGCACATTTAAAGTTGAAGTCAGACAATCGATGGCCATTGGTTGTTTTTCCTCAATAACAAAAAACGTACACAAATAACAACACAGCTCTGACTCATCTGCAGTGTCTATCAATGACGCAGTGCAATCAGTGGGGAGGATGCTGTAGTCAAGTATTAGGCCATTAGCATGGCCTGCTAATGCTTTCCAGGCAACAGCTTAAACAGAGCCTGTCAATGCAATCGATGACGTGAAGTGAATGGTGGTGAAAGTAAAACGTGAGGGAGGAAGAGAAGGCGGTGACACTGTAGGACACATTGGCATCTGGTATCCATTATTTTGTGCATATAGTGACTACAGGGGGATTCTGCTGTTTTGAAGAGGTGGGGAGGGGCCAGAGGAAGCGGGAAAGAGGAATGTAAACACAAGCGCTCTATCAAGGTTTTGTTCAGCATGAAGCTAAATTGTGTCCTAAAACCCACATTCAACGGGGACATATGGTAGGGGCAACCCTGTATTCAAAGTGAAAACAATGATTTGACATATTATGCACACAATTGGAATTGGCATCCAGATTCGAACATGTAGGGGCCAGGCTATATGCACATGTGGTAACTCTAAGACTTATAGGTCCAATTTAGCTGCTACGGTGTGTTGTAGTAAAGCCATTTGGAGGCCAATGGGAGATCCTGGGCATGAAAAACCAGGCAGCCCAATGGGCACCAGCTAAATCATAACCCCGCCACAGTGGTTTACAATGAATCCCTCGAGATTAACCATATTGAGAAAGAATTAGTATCACAGAAATACCGATGAAGGTTGGCCGAGTCTTGGTGGTTCTACGAAGCATTTACATGGGCAAAATTGAACAAGCTGTTTGTTTCTTGCCAAAAAGATCTGGGTAAGATTTTGGAACTATCTCAGGTTGGGCTTTTTCTTTTTTAAATGGTGATAAAATATCTTTCGTAAATTAATACAAAGATGAATGAATGCTTGTGGCAGTTAAATTGCCAAAAGGCAGTAAATCACCCAGCGAAGGAAAAATGTCAGTGTATTTATCCTGACCTTGGCCTGCCACACAGAATGGCTGAAGGGTTTTTCTTTTTTTCCTTCTTCAAAACCTCTTGTGGAAACTATTGAAGTTGATCAAATCTCCTTCCAACGTCTGCTTGCATGCAATTATGAATGTGAGCAGATTAATGGTGAGAGCCGAAGTAAGAGGCCCTCTGGCCTGGGTTAAAAGAACTACAACTAGCCTACAGAGAAACTACAGTTAAAATAAGAAATACGAGTGCAGTTATATTTTACACTCGCATGCACCGTGTCTTTTTAGTTGGATGGAATGAAGAAAAGCAGGTTCCATAGATCCATCCATCATCATCTACAAATATGTCCCACAACCAAAACCACGGCACAAAAGATTATTTAACGATTCCTACATGTTTGGATGTTTGTGTCGATGCTAGAAGACAAAATGCAATGTCAAATGTCAGAAATCACTCCGAAGGTGGTTCATTATTCACGAGCATGTTCTTCTGAATGGGGAAAAAAACCCATGAATGTCTGGCACACGCCAATGTATCTCTTTGCAGAGAACAAGTAGCTGGAAGATGGGACCTAAGCGAAAGCAGACTTGTTCTCAGCAAGCAACGGTCTCTTCATTTCACGAAGGTTACTAACTGAATAATTCTCTGGTGTATATATATGCATGCAACCCAAATATCTGAGAGGTTTTGCCAAGACTGCAGTGATACTTGTATCTAATCAGCAAGTAGGTTTTAAGGGGAAGTGGTTACTCCTGCCGGAGACAGGCTGTCCACTTACCAGCTGGGTCTGAAACAGCCCAGCCAGCAATACTTACTGGGAGTCTGGGCATTTTTGGACTGAGAACATTTGCAGAAATAACAAGTACAGAAGGAAGGTATCCATTGCGTAACCACCAGCAAGTTTTAACTGTGATTCCCTTTCATTTGATTTGTCCATTTCTTCAATAAAAAAAGAATTGCACTTATTTTCGTATCCTTTTATCCATGATGTCTCTTTCTAACCACTGTTTCTAGCTCAATTCGTACAAGAAGCAGCAAAGACTTCTAAAATAACATTCTGCCACCTGAGTGGTGTGGCCCATGAAGTGAGGCTCAGTTCTGCTCCCCCCCAAAAAGAGCTACCCTACGTCAGTGAGGTTGCCAAGCAACACCGATGTCAGATAAATAAACCATGTCCCAGATGTTGCCGTCAGGCGCGCTAGACTCACTGAGCCAGAGGTCACAAGGCTTAAGTGGACTAGAACTCATCTGGACAATGGGACCAACTCTCACACAACTTAAAACTTTGTCAAGCTTGGGAAGAATCAGCCGTACATCAGTAAACAAACTACAACTATTGATAAAGCACTGGGGGTCTCCATCCCTTTGGCTGCGTGCATGATATCTGTAGTCCGGGATTGTGATTGCCCAAGAGCTGTTGCATTCCTGGTACCTGGTATCTACTGCAGTGGATCCCCTGTGGGGAGTCAGTCTGACTGACGAGGAGAGTTGCCCCCCCCCCGCTCACTCCATCGGCACGATGGTTCACATACTCCATCCATCACCGTCGCCACCCTAGTGCCGCATCGCCGTCCTTCAGACCCATCCCCCGGGCAACCGTGGA
>OMOU01053767.1:0-12800 GCA_900312585.1 Malacocephalus occidentalis | reverse complement strand
GGGGCTGGAGGCTGGCTGGAGGCTGGAGGCTGGCTGGAGGCTGGGGGCTGGCTAGCCCAAGCATATGGACACCCCAGGCCTCTCTAGACACTGGCTGGCCGAAGCCTTACTGTGTTTAGTGTGTTTTACTGCACCTACAGTATATCTATTTTGAGACGTCTCGTGTGTTGTAAAGAAGGCCAAGCGGAAACCCAAAGTTGCCTAAAATATGTTAGGATTCAGAGACAGTGACGCCTTACAGACAGGTTACAGATACATCAGACACAATGTTTGTTCTTATTTGTGGATATTCTCAGAATTGGGCTTAACACACAAAAGTGTGTATTAGAACACTTTTACAACATGTAAAAGTGTGTGTCTACTGTTATGTTCACACTTCTGTGTTTGGTGGGTAAAATAAGGCCAGATTCTAGCTGCCACTGGTATCTACACAGCCAGCCCTCCAGAAAGTGTCAAGCATGACCGAGCCTCGAACCTCCAGTCCTGTTGGCTTTGTTTCTCCTGCAGGGATCCTATTTTTTTTCCCCTCGCTTGATTGCAACATTCTCAATGACCTCATCGTAGGGACTGTTCCTGCCAAAGTCTGTGATTAACAGTGCAGACTTCTCAAATGTGTACCAGAATGCCAGGACAGGATCTGGAGCCAAGGCACTGTCACAATGTTACAGGAATTAAATAATGGTACAACTTTCTAGTGGTTGTACAATACATTTTGTGACAGTGCCTCTGTGTGTCATTAGTCGCGTTTCCAACCAAAAGTGTCCGGAACTACTTTTAGTCCCTGGAACTACTTTTCAGGAGATATAAAGTTCTTTCAGCCTGTTGCTGCCTGACTTGACATTTCAAGTCCCCAGAACTTAATTTAGACCCTAGTTCTTGTGGTGGATACAAACAGAACTTTCCTAGTTACTGGGTACATTTCCACAGTTATTGTGTGTCAAGACACTCTCACACAATGAACGCAGGAATACAATAACGGTGCAAGATTGTGTGATGGTGCCATACAATATGGTGGCTGTTTACTCAATAAAAAACTTTTTGTTCACTGTTTACTGATTAGACGTTTTCTTTCTTACCTAGTTGAGAAGACAATATGCCAGATGTTTGGTTTTTCATTCAAATCTATATGGCAAGACTAAGGAATGTAGAAGATAATTGATGCATCGAGAAAACATGAAAAGATATATCTTTCATTCAGTTCGACTCAGCATAATGGCAGCCTTAGTATTTTTACCATTTTTACTATGAATACACCAAGAGATGTTTAGTTTCTTATGATTAAATATTGTAAAAACTAATATTTAAGATATCCCAGAGCGCTCTATATACTACTATTACTATGTGCCCAAACCTTAGACGGCTGATTTTGTTGTTACAGTTATATAGGGATCAGATACTTAGCAGATTCTGCAGAACTGTAAGAAGCAGAGAAATAAAGCTCAGCAACCAAGGTTCTATAAAGAACAACTGTGTGGATGATTTAATAGAAGTGTATTGAAGCAAGGCCTCTGCCACATGAAGTGGCTCAGTGGCTCAGTTCAGGGCCCCTCCAAGGACACAGGCAGGTTTGTGGTGAAAGTCCTGTCCACTCCACTGTCATACAGTGAAATGACAGAGCAGTACCTGCTATCAATCTCCTGAGTGTGTGTGCTGGTGGTTGACATAACCTGTGGTGTGCTGATAAGCCAGCGCACCACAGGCTTGCAGCCCCATCCCCCCCAGACCCTAACTGGGCCGCGTGAGGCCAATTAAGCCAGCCGGCCACCAAACACACACACTCACACATGTGCAAAACTATACCGTCCCCTCCGCACTCACTTCTTCCTCCTCCTCCTCCCTATCCTGTGTTCCTCGGACCCCAGATGCGTCGGTGAAGCAGACTATCGTGGAGGACTATGGCTCCACCTGTCCTCAGGGATACAAGAGGTTCAACAGCACCCACTGCCAAGGTAGGAGAAGCTCAGCAAAACAGAGCATTTGGCACCCTTAGAACCCTTAGAACATTTAGACTACTTGGAAGCCTTAGAACATATAGACTACTAAGAACCTTTATAACACGTGGAACCCTTAGAGCATTTAGAATAGATTAGATTCAGATTAGATTAGATTCAACTTTATTGTCATTGCACAGAGTACGCATACCAGTACAACAAAATGCAGTTACTTGGATACTTAGAACCCTTCGAAAATGTTGACTACTTGGAACACTTAGAACCCTTAGAACCCTGACAATGCTTAGAATAATGAGAACCCTTAGAACCAGGGCTTGGCAAGTGTACTGTTCTAGCTGTGATATTATTTGTATTAAAGTTCTTAACAAATGAAAAGTAATGTAATTAAATATAGAATTCATACAGGCATTAACACAGATAGGCTTTACCATGTGGTTATTTGATGGAGATGGGTTACTTCTTGTTGGTTCATGCTGTACATTCATGTTCTCTGTGTGCTCTCCGAAGACATAAACGAGTGCACCATGCAGGGGGTGTGTCACAACGGGGAGTGTATGAACACCCTGGGAAGCTTCCGCTGCTCCTGCAAACCCGGGCTGGTGCTGGACCGCAACCGCTGCATGGGTGAGTACCCTGGGACCAGTACCCCGGGACCAGTACCCCGGGACCAGTACCCCGGGACCAGTACCCTGGGACCAGTACCCTGGTGCCCTGCTGGCTCTCTGTCTTGCACACTGTCTCACTCTCTCTCTCTCTGTTTGTCTGTGTGTGTATGTGTGCGTGCGCGTGCGTCTACCTGTTTGTCCCTCCATCTACCTGTCTCCCCCTCTGTCTCATCTGTCTCTCCCTCTGTGTGTTTACATGTCTCTCCACCTGTCCCTCCATCCGCCCTCAGCGGAGCAGGCTCAGTGCTACCTGATGCCTTCGGAGGACGGCCGCTGCGAGGGTCGAGCCATCCAGCTCACCCTGGAGTTGTGCTGTTGCACCGTGGGCAAATTCTGGGGGAAGAACTGTGAGCGATGCCCCGAAGAAGACACCCGTGAGTGGACCGCCAGCCGAAGGGTTCTGGGTTCGATTCCTGCCACGAGATCGCACGCTCACCTGTTGGGCATCTGGGTCTAGGATGCCCAACTCCTACCTGGACCCTATAGGGCGTGTACATCGGCATGGCGCATCATTTTGTGAGCACAAATTAAACGCAAAATGATCTGTCATGATTATGGGAAACATTGTTGTGTTTGTAACACAGTAACAGTGTTTCTCATGCGAGACATTGCAACACAATGTTTTCATTAGACTAGGTTATGGTATTCTAACCCACAACGCATTGTGATGTACAAATGCTGTTGACGTCATGATTTCATTGTGGTTAAAATGATGTATTTCAATGTGCAGTGGGATTGGGATTTGTAGTTTCTGAAATGCCATTTGTAGTTTCTGAAATGCCATTTGTAGTTTCTTCATGGTTCACCATTGCTGTTGTGTTCCTCAGCTGCCTTCCAGAAGATCTGCCCCGGGGGGAAGGGCTACTTCTTTCACAAAGTGAGGAACACCATTTCCATCCCACCCTTCACATTCCCCAGCCAGGAGAAAGGCTACCACAAGCCAGGCAAGCTGACCACCTAGCATCTCTTTAGAGAACACAATAGGGAGCCAGAAGTTCACTCAGCCTCTCTGCCATTTTTGTGTAATTTCATATTTCACATGATTTGGTGGCTAGATCCAAGCTAAAAACACCTACAGATTAAAGCTCTCATTTTATCTTAACCACAATCTCCCTTTTGTTTTTCTTGCAGAAACCAAGCCGGTAAGACGACTTTGGTTGAGCCATGTAGCAACATTAGCAGCTAATAATTGTGTTGAGTTTGTTGTTCTGATTGGTTGAGTTTTCTCCGACAGGTGCTGCCCCCTGAGACCACCACGGCTGTGCATCAGGTTACAGCCAGTACACACAGTCCCCGCGTGCCTGGTAAACACACACTCGCACACAGACTTTTCTCACATTATTGTAGAGGTTCTGTCATTGAGATTTAACACTATTTGTGGATAATTGGTTAGAAATGCTCAGCCATCCATCAGTGAGAGAAATGCGTGATGAGTGAATGTGTGTTTCGAGTTGACTGGGCCTGATTCAAGACCATCAGGCCATCTCTTCCCTGATTGGTTCAGGCAAATCCATCCAGGTGGTATGTGGCAGGGTCCGCTACCATATAATCCATACCTGTCTTTCTTTCAGGTTAATCATGCCATCTTTTCTTCTTTTTCAGTGGCCAAACCCACTCCTTCGCCGATTGTCAGGGTCAACCCATACGAACACTTGGAACTAAGCAAGTACCTCTGCTATACTACTGCAATTACTACTACTAAGTACGATCCATTTGAAACTCAGACCAAACTGTTACTCTTACGACCACTACTACTACTAAGATAGAGGAACCTAGACCAACAATACAGAACATTTAAAGGGGACAACTGAAACCAGGACCTTGTTTACTTTCCACAATGGTGATGATGATTAATCATGCATTTTCTTCATGGTCGCCATCAGAGGTGGACGAGTGTAAGATGAGCAGGAGCATCTGTGACCACGGGGACTGCGAGACCACGGCCAGCGGATACATCTGTCACTGTCGCCATGGTTACCACCTGGACAGGAACATCTGCATCGGTATGAGAACCCTGCAGGGGGTCAGGAGGAGGAGGAGCTCAAATAGGCCCCGCCTACGAAGGGAAAACATTCCTTTGCTCTCTATTGACTTTGTATTTTGGCATCATTTCGGTCTGCAAACAGCAGAAAAATGGCTAAAAGCTTCTGTATGGTGGGGATGCATCCTGTTTTTATAAGCTGCTAAGCTGCCAAACTGCCAAACGGAACTTTGAATACAGGCAATAAGGCATGAGGCAGTAGATATTTTATTTATACACAGACCAGACTTATCACTGTTAAAATAAAGCTACTACTTTCTCCACCATTGAGGAGTGAGAGGCATGATGGATTCCCCTGAAGCGATCATGGAAAGATGCCCTGGTTGTTTTCAGAAACAACACAAAACAAATCGTGTCCAGAAACCCTCATAGGTACTGCATTTAGCAGAACAAATATGCTCAAGTCATAACATGGCAACCTCAAGCCAGCTACATTTATATGACGAAGTAAGTATCTCACACAACATAGCACATCGAAACTTTTTTAAACAAAAGAATGTGTTGTTTGGACTGAAACAATCCAGGGACCCATACAGGGCAATCATCTGCCAATATGTTGGAATCACAACTCAAGCCCTAGAATGATGCATCTCAGACTCATTACTCATTATTCAGTATACTGTAGGTCAAAGATCAACAGCAGTACCAAAGTACGTTCACTTTAGACGTTGTTTGATGTAACCCGCTCCATTGTTTTCCTAAGAGGAAAACTACACGCCAATCTCCGGGTGGGGAAGGGCCAATGCCTAACCTGACTTGATTCATAGTTTCAATTATTTAAACATTGACCATGTGTATATAGGGCGACATTGTGACCCTGGTCCCTTCAAGTTCTCTCCACGGAACACTTTGTGAATAGAGCCCCTAACTGGCCCCCTCCATGTGTCTGTCAGACGATGATGAATGCAAGTCAGAGCCCTGCGGGACCGGCAAGGGAACTTGCATCAACACAGATGGGTCCTACCAGTGCCTCTGTCACCATGGCTACAAGCTCATGGTGCATCATGGGAGGCTAAAATGTGTAGGTGAGTTACATTCAATCCGTCGACACATTTCCTCATTCTCATTGAACTGATGAATGGAATTCAGATCACTCAAATCAATGTTCCTGAAGAAGAATGCAATGTGATCGAATCTGAATCCAACATGTTTCTAATTGGAATCTAATGGAATCTTAATTACATCTTAATCTAATGTTATAGCCTATTTGTTTAATTAGAATCTAATCTGAATATGATCTGAATCTGGTCTAATATATGTTCAATTTGAATCTAATCTGAATATCATATAATCTGATCTGAATCTGGTCTAATATATGTTCAATTTGAATCTAATCTGAAAATCGATATAATCTGATCTGAATCTAGGCTATTTTCTGTTTCATCTGAATCTTAAATACTCTGACCTGGATGTAATCTCCAGATGTGAACGAGTGCTCTAAGCAGGACGTCTGTGGGGCAGGCGGTCACTGTGTCAACCTCCCTGGCTCCTATAAATGTGAATGTCACAAAGGCTTCAAGGCCCACCATTCACAGACATGTGAAGGTGAAGTAAAAAAAAAAGAAAGAAATAAGTAACCAATGATCTACGTCACTCTGGATGTACTGAAGGTGTGTGCGTTGTGTCGTTGTGTCGGTTCCAGACGTGAACGAGTGTCTGGACCCCAACGCTTGTCCCGGGGAGCAGTGTGAGAACACGCCGGGTTCCTATGACTGTGTTCCCTGCCTGACCGGTCACGAGGCCCGGGGAGGGAAGTGCTACGGTGAGGTCCCACGACTTTTTCTTTGTCTTCACACCTCTTTGACAGCACCTGCCGTATTTCTAATCTAATCTCCATATTGCTGTACTGTGTCTCCACCCGTCTCCTCCAGACATCAACGAGTGCCAGAAGGCGGGCGTGTGTCTCCACGGCCGCTGTGAGAACTTCCCCGGAACCTTCCGGTGCCTCTGTGATGAGGGCTTCCTGCCCTCCACAGACAGCAAGTTCTGCCGAGGTCAGATACGTACAATTGGTCAGAGGCGCGCCATGTGACACTTGTGATTGGCTGAGATGAGGGTTGTGTTTCCATGAGTGGATAGAATGTGTTGACATCATTGCTTATAATCATTCTTTGTTGATTTGTTCGTTTTATACATTTGTACAGACTTCATAAAAGTGTAAGAGTAAATTGAGGCAATAGTTCCCATTGTGACAACAACAACCAGACACCACATTCTTCCACTGTGACATCATAGCTAAACTCTTCCACTGTGACACCATGGTTACCAGGCCCCAAATTCTTCAATTGTGATATCATAGCTACCAGAGACCAAACTCTTCCACTGTGACATAATGGCTACCAGAGACCAAACTGCATAATGGTGTCATAATGGACCATTCTGCATGTCCATTATCCCCCACTCTGTGTTCCTTCTCAATATTTCTTCTTTGATCATTTATGGTTTTCTTGACCCTTGGTGTCATAAATATATGGCCTTTGAGACTGTAACAGTGATTAAGAGCTATACACTTGATTACCTTGACTTGAATTAGTATTTCTCAATGAAAACCAGTCCATAAAAGGCTGTGCTGTGGGCTTAGTATTATTATTATTGGTAGTATATATTCAATGTATTTGTTCGCCCAGATATTGTGTGTGTGATTAGTTGTACTATTAGTAGTAGTAGTATATATATTTAATAGTATGTGTATATACAGTATATACAGTATATATTGAATGTATTGGTTCTTCCAGATATTGACGACTGTGAGGACTGCTGTAAAGTGTACTTAGTATAGTGGTATTAGAAGCAGTAGTATTAGTATATATGTATATATACGTATATATATTGAATGTATTGGTTCTTCCAGATATTGACGAGTGTGAGGACGACCGGCTGTGTGCTAACGGTCACTGCGTGAACACAGAGGGCTCCTTCCACTGCCGGTGTTACCAAGGTTACCAGCGCACACAGGAAGGAAGTCACTGCGAAGGTGAGCACAACGGACATGTTGAGTTTGAAGTATGTCTCTGTAGGGACAGATTCCTGCTCTATCTCTGCATCAGAACATGAACGCTAATCATGTTCCGATGCAACCCTGCAGTCAGCATTAGCTCACGTTCGGAGCCCTGCCCCTGTGGACCTCTGACACGCCACTGCTAGGCTACTGTCACTCTCCTGTTAATTTACTCACAGTGTGTTGAGATGTAAAGAGCATGCAGCAGACCCGACCAATGAGAGGACGGTACAGTAATGACAGGCCGAGGGTCGACGCTCGGATGTTGCCGTTTCGGTCTCGGTTTGTGTAAAATGCTGCCATCAGAGAGAGGTTCTGGCAGATTTGTGAGGTTCTGGCAGATTTGTGACTCTTTTAAAGTGTCATCCGGTTTCCAGTCTGCTATGACTCTTGCAGAGGAGATTACCACACGCTTTGTATCATCATCATTCAGTTCAGTTACCAATGTCCAAACTAAACTCATAGCTGCTGCGCTGTGTCCAGGTGGTTTTTAGAATCTTGTGCAGAATTCCTGGAGTTACTCCATAACTAATTGAGTTGAATAACTACATGGTTGTTGCTCTGTAATGTTTATTATATTTCACTACAGTGTTATGGCAAGGAGAAGTCATATTAACAAAACAGATTTCTATGATGCCTTCCCTCATGAGCAACATAGTCAGTGATGTGCCTTGTGTTCATCAGTTCGTTCTAATTGTACCAATTGCTACGTTACCTTCCTTGTAGACTGGAACGAGTGTGAGCGGGTGTCTGTCTGCCACCGGGGGCGCTGTATCAACAGCATGGGCTCCTTCCGCTGCGAGTGCCAGAAGGGCTACGTGCTGGTGGGAGGCAGGAGGTGCCTGGGTGAGTCCCCACAAGTCTCCAGTGTCCCCAAAAGTCTCTGATGTCGCCACAAACACATCAATACAAACACAATCTTAGTCAACTTGGCTAGGCTATGCTAGTGGTACCAGAGGAGTGTGCGACCGTGCCTCTGTCTCCTCCCCAGACATTGATGAGTGTGTCGGGGACCGGAGTCTGTGCCAGCCCTTCGGGTCGTGCAAGAACCGCCAGGGCTCATACACGTGTGAGTGCAACTATGGCTTCATCCTGTCTGAGGACAAACACAGCTGTGAGAGTAAGTATGGTAGTTTGCCACTTATTATTATTATTATTATTATTATTATGATTATAATGAGATATGTGATATACTTCCTTATTAAATGTATTGTTCTTATTGATTATCGTTGCCCTAAATCCTCAACACAAACATGTTCTACTTTTCACTAGAATAGAATCTAAACTAAAGTAAAAATACATTTAATCTGAAATTGAATCTAATGCTGTGTATTAACGACATGACAATTGGGGTAACTGTGTTGAAGGAGTGTTGATGATGGTGTGTTGATGGTGTGTTGATGGCAGTGTGTTCATGGTAGTGTATTCATGATGGCATGTTGATGGTGTGTTGATGGTAGCGTGTCCATGATGGTGTGTTGATGGCATGTTGATGGTGTGTTGACGGTAGCGTGTTCATGATGGTGTGTTGATGGCATGTTGATGATGGCGCGTTGTGTCCCCCCCTAGTGGTGGAGGTGGAGCAGGAAGATAAGAAGGAATGCTACCTGAACCTGGACGACACTGTGTTCTGTGACAGCGTACTCGCAACCAACGTTTCCAAGCAGGAGTGCTGCTGCTCCATTGGGGTGGGCTGGGGAGACCACTGTGAGATCTACCCCTGCCCTGTCTACCACTCCTGTAACTAACACACACACACACGCGCAGTTACGTTATGCTGTTATGTTGCTGATGAGTGGCTCATGCTGTGTGTCTGTTCTTGCCCTCCCCTCCAGCTGAGTTCAGCTCCCTGTGTCCTGTGGGCCGAGGGTTCTACCACGAGGAGGGGACCACCGAGTACGGCCTCTCCCTCCACCAGGGTAAATATCATCCAATCATCTCACCTCTTTTGGTTCCACCTTCCTTCTAAATGCTCAGTAAATACCCTCTATGGCGTGCCGGCCCTAAAGAGACCCCTACATGTTTGTTGATGATAAGTACTTCCTGTTTACGGCTAGCGTGTCTGCTAATGGAAATAAGCGATTTCAGAGCTAATTTGAGTGCATTTCAATTGCAATAGAACGCCACCTTTGCATGTTGATCACATGGAGTGGATTTTATATTCATAGTTTTATATACATACACATACATATATTTTGTACTTTACTGCTAGTCTTTATATTCAGACTCCATTTGGGTTTGTGTTGTCCCCAGAACATACTCCATGTGGGTATGGGGTATGTTGTGGGCGGGGCTGTGGGTGTCGCTTACCAGGCGGTCTATAAGCTGTTGTGCACCGTGCGTGTCACCAGGCGGTCTCTAAGTGGTTGTGCACCGTGCGTGTCACCAGGCGGTCTCTAAGTGGTTGTGCACCGTGCGTGTCACCAGGCGGTCTCTAAGTGGTTGTGCACCGTGCGTGTCACCAGGTGGTCTCTAAGTGGTTGTGCACCGTGCGTGTCACCAGGCGGTCTCTAAGTGGTTGTGCACCGTGCGTGTCACCAGGCGGTCTCTAAGTGGTTGTGCACCGTGCGTGTCACCAGGCGGTCTCTAAGTGGTTGTGCACCGTGCGTGTCACCAGGCGGTCTCTAAGTGGTTGTGCACCATGCGTGTCACCAGGCGGTCTATAAGCTGTTTTGTGTGTTTCTGGCTCTGGGACGTCCACAGACATCGACGAATGCGTTCTCTTCTCCAACGAGATCTGCAAGGAGGGCCGCTGCGTGAACACCCAGCCGGGCTACGAGTGCTACTGCCAGCAGGGCTTCTACTACGACAGCAACCTGCTGGAGTGCATTGGTAACTATGGCGACACGTCAGCTGATCGTACACTCAAAGCACGTCACGTGTGTGTATGCTATGAATACATGCGCAGGCAGAGACACACACACACACACTTTTGTCTTGCGAGATGAAAAGAATGTCAGAGTGCCTTGAAAAGCACTGGAAAAATGCATTTCACTTTATGAGCTTTGTCTCATGTTGTAATTCGCCATGATGACCTTGTGTTGCAGAGCAACTTTTACTAATCTAGTAGGTTATATACACATTTAGCCGACACTTTTATCCTTTGTTAGGTGGGGTGTTGCATGGCAATAATGAGCAGTCCGTAGGCTTCTGCCGGCTTGAATTTGCCCCCATGATACGGAATTGAGAGTCGCCTCGATGAAGCATGTCTACCATGCACGGGCCAGGGTGGCCGTCATCCCTGGTTGCCATAACAATGGCCTAACACATTTTGAGGCCTCAAAATGTTAGAGGTGTGCGACATATGGTGATCATCCCTGTTCAACCTAGAGTGTGCGTGTGTGTGTGTGTCTGCATGGGCACGTGCCGCAGATGTGAACGAGTGTGACGACGCATCGCAGTGCGCTAATGGCCAGTGTGTCAACACCCGGGGGTCCTTCTACTGCAGCTGCACCAGCCCCTGGAGCCCCGATGCCGCCAACAAGAAGTGTGTGATCGCCACTGCATCAGGTGACCCGCTCTGCCCCGCACACACACACACACACAGGAAGAGGGTGTGTGTGTCTGTGTAAGTTTATAGTGCGTGGGTGTGTGTGATCCCTGCTGTGCACTTCTGACGATAGTTGTGACATCATTGTCAGGCAGGTAGTTGTGTGTGTGTGTGTGTGTGTGTGTGTGTGTGTGCGTGACATGTTGTGTAAATGTGTGTATAATCTGTTACTCGGAAGCTGAATGTTTCCCATCTGGGGTGATGGGAAACATCTTCTCTAATCATCAGGTGTGGACGAGTGCCAGGACCCATCTAATTGTAAGAACGGGCACTGTGTGGACACCCCGGGGTCCTACTACTGCATCTGCTCCCCGCCCTGGACCCTGGCCACCGACCGTAACAGCTGTGTCACCCCCGAGGAGCAGGCCGGTGAGTGGAGCCCCTCTTCCAGGAAGTGATGCCAGAGAGGGACAGGAAGTGCCGCTGTCTGAGGGGAGGAGAGAGGGAACTGCTGCTTTGGGTTTAAATGATTACCCGCATGTATTTAATCCCTGGCTTGTTGTATAGAATAGATACAATGAAAGAAAACATTATTTGCATTAGCTAATAATGCTAATGGCTATTAATGCTTATAGCTTGTAAATCAAAGTAATGAATACTTAATACTAATACCAACCACCGCACAGGAGTGGAGTCATAGGAAACTTGTCTAGAAACATGTCTAGAATCTGTATCTATCCATTGTGCGTGATTGTTATATGCGTGTGTTATGGTCTTCTCTCCATAATAGAGATTCAGCCACAAAACTGTGGAGTTTTGTGGCAGCTTCCAGTGGCTTCAAAATGAATCATTTCCAGTCGTCTGTCACTGGGGGGCCTTTTAAACACAGAGTGAAAAGAGAAAATTAGACTAGTTAATAGCAGGCTGTCAGGCCTCACCGTGAGTCCTGGATGTATAGTTCAGGGTCAGGGCTAGATCTTTTCAGAAATTATAGGTTCCCAGCTATAATTTCAGCCAGACTGTCTGAAAGGTATTTATCAGAAATATTTTCCACCTTAAATGTTACTGTCGAGTACAATTAAGCGGAAACCTGTTTATTTTTTTGAGCCCCAAGGGGAGATTTTTTAGTTTTGACGTAGAATAATAACAGTGGCTACCTCTCTGGGGGTTATTTCTGGAGTTGGCATGTTCAACACTACTTACAGCCAATCAGCACAACTGTTGTTATGCTCTTGATGATGTCAACATGTCGGGAAACATTCAAAACCGAAAAGTGAAAGATAAAAAGTGAAAGAAAGGTAAAGATAAATTATTTGTAACACGCATTCTAGTGAATCTCATATGCTGGTGGTGGGTACACATTAGCAGGGACATTTTACAGGGAGCTGTGAAGGGAGCTGTGAAAAGATGTGTTGGTCTTCAAGTCACTTGTCCTTCTTTGCCATCTTAACCGCCACCTAGCGCACATTTCCTGGTACACCACAGGACATTTTATGCATCCCTGGCACAAACCATCTGCTACTGCCGCCTTAACCCAGCTAGCTATAGCGTCCATCTTGGGTGATGTTACAGAGTGTGAACCACCAACACTTCTTAAAACGCAGCAGCAACTAAACTGCCTCACTTAGGGTCAACCAGCATGTGCCTGCCACAC
>OMOU01053760.1:0-12532 GCA_900312585.1 Malacocephalus occidentalis | reverse complement strand
GGCGAGGAGGACGGCTCTCCGGGGAAGACGGGTCTACCTGGCAGAAGGGTAAGAGGGGAAGATTTTAATAATAGATTAGGGTACCCGCCTGTTGGGCTGGGGGAATGTGTGTGTGTGTGTGTGTGCGCATGTGTGTGTGTGTGTGTGTGTCGATTGTACATTTACAATTCAACAACCAACCATCAACAAAACAGTGGTTTCAAAAAGGTGACACTGTCGCAGCCTTGATGCCCTGCATGTATCTGAGAGCAGATGATGTGTGTGTGTGTGTCTGTGTGTGTGTGTGTGTGTGTGTGTGTGTGTACGCTGTCATGACCTCCCTGTTGGGTTCTGCTGTATTGTAACCATGACAACTCGACTCTGCAGGGCAGGCGAGGCAAGGCTGGACTACGAGGCCCCAGGGGAGAGAGAGGACCAAAGGTTCACTTTATTCACAGAAATATCACACACGGCATGCACACACACAGAAAGAAATCACAGCATTCTAAAGGTTAATTTGGGACCCTGCTGTGTGTACATGAGTGTGTATTTACTGTGCGTACATGTGACCGATGAAGTACGTGATCTTCTGGTTCCCAGGGAGAGAAGGGGGAGGCCGGTGTGGCCGGGCTGCAGGGCTGGACTGGACTCATTGTGAGGAGTTTTTCAGTTCCCATAAGCGGAGTACACTGGTGTTGCCACAGAGCTTGTCTGAGAGTGGTCTCCTGTGCGTGTGATCATGACACATTTCAGGCGGGGGGGATAGTCCCACATGTAACCCTGCAACCGTGTTTTGTAGGGAATCCATGGCTTGCGTGGGGAATCCGGGGACCAAGGAGAGAAGGGGAAAGAGGTTAACACAACAACAACAACTATCTTATTCATTCTTTGTGTTTTTATCGACATAAGTGGATGTGAGACCGGTGGAGATGGACCGACTCTTCACTCTGTGTCCACAGGGCGAGAAGGGAGACATGGGCTTACCTGGAACGTCTGGGACCGACGGCCCCAAGGTAGGGACCCGGAGCGGTTACGTTGTTACGTTGTCTCGTCCGCATGTACTGCATCGCACTGCACTGTTCCATCCAGATCAATTCGCAAGTGCCGTTCACACAGCGTTTTGCGCTCTGGCGGGGGGGGTGTGTCCGTGTGCGTGTGTTCCTCATTCCTCAGGGCTTACGAGGTCCCGTCGGGATACCTGGAACCGCCGGGATCAAGGGAGAACAGGTACGGAACGGAAACCTTTCCCAATCGACCAACCGCTGCTCGCCGCACCGCAGGAGCGTGATTCCTTGCTCTGTAATTGGTCGTTGTGATCTCAGCTGTTTCTCATGGATACATGTCAGCTGTATTGGCTGTATGTGTCATGTGGGTCACGCGCTGTCCTCACTTTATTTACTGTGTCATCCATACGTACCGGCACTTAAAAATAGTAGTTGAGGCATCTGATCCTAGCTACCTCGCACTTGGCCAGCAGCCTAGAAATCATGTGTGCTCGAAACGTGTCCTCTTCCAATCTTACTGTGTCACCGGTGTCTTTCCACAAATGTACTCGCTTTGGACAAAAGCGTCTGCCTCACTGTAACGCCTCCCCTAAATGTGCACGTGAATGTGCTTTCCAGGGGCACATCGGTCCGTCCGGGTCCAGGGGCTCTGCAGGCATGCCAGGACTTCCCGTGAGCTGCCTTTCTTTTTGGAATAACTTTATTCTCCGTGGTGCTTCGCGCCAACATTCATTGCGGCCTCACTGCAAAAGTTTGCCCGTCAGGTGTTTGCTAACGGCCCACTGTTTCTTTTATGTCTTTACTTTAATGGAGCTTTTTGATGGCAATTTTATGTAAAGTACACTTTCTTTTTGCGACGTTGTTTATAATGACATTGAAACTCGGTGCGTCACAAGCAGATTTTTAATTGAACATATTTGCGGTAACGCGGCGCTGCCAAACGGACAGACACTCGTGGCGGGGGCGATGCTGCTTCACCGTCCAGCACTACGATGCTATATACGCTATATCACACGACACTCACTCCGCGCTTACGATTCAAACGAACGTCTGCCAAATGCCCTGAATGTGAACGTGAAGTGTTCTGACTCTTTTTCCCCGTCCACGTCCACAGGGCCTGTTTGGATTGAAGGTAACGATCAAACTCCCTTTGTTTTGGTAACACGTTAATGTGTGTCTCCTCGTCAGCGCCGGGGTCGGGGGGGGCCATCCTCCTCCCGCTCGCTGTGACCCACCGGGAGGCACGCGGGGCTCACGTGATTGCCTCCTCGGGGTTACGCGCCGGCGTTATGATTGGATTGATGGAGCGGTGCATGCATTATCTCCTCTGAGACGCATGCTGTGGTAGGACGGTGGATTAATGCCCACCTGCGCTCATCGCTAATTCATTCGCGCGGATGCAGAGGACGCCACAGCCACAGCACGGTGGAGTGTCACACGCGCCGCCGCCGCCGCCGCCGCCGCTGCCGTGTGATTGGCTCACGACACATGTTCCTTATGTCGCAGGGCTTGAAGGGCTACCAGGGGTTACCAGGGCAACCGGGAAGGCGGGGGCTACCGGTGAGTGTTCATGTGTAAGGCGACGGCGGGCGTCCGTGAGTCAATACGCAGCGCGACACCAACGGTAAACACAGAGAGGAGTCCTCGGCAATTTGCCTCGATTCATGTGGAGGACATCCGCCAAATGACAGTGGAGGAGAAGCCAGCGTGTTGCTTGTGATGATTTGGCCTCATCCCTTCAATGGATCAGACTATACAATATGGCGTACTCAGTCCATACCATACGCCCAATGAAGGGATCACAAGCTGAGGGGGCAGCAGGGTCAGCCACCATTAATCACCCTCCCCCAACATCAAAGACAGCGGGACTGGAAAGTGATCAAACCAGTGGTGTGGAGGAAGTACTCAGATGTTTTACTTCAGTTAAAGTAGTAATAGAAAAATGTACAAAAAAGTACAAAGTCCTGCATTGAAAATGCAATACAAAAGTATTAGCATCAACATCAATTATTCAAGTGTATTCAAGTATACGTACCAAAAGTTAAAATACTAATTCTATTGAGAATGCCCCATTTCAGAATCATGTTTATTATATCATTGGATTCTAATTATTGATGCAGTCATGAGTTTTTAATGCCGCGTTACCTCTGATACTTCTGTACCACCACTGGAGCAAACCCATTTGCATGCTAATGTCCACCCAGCGAGGGCTTCATACTAAGGTCAGGAGAGAAATAAGATCAATATCGCTGTGTGTGTGTGTGTGTGTGTGTGTTTGGTGGCTGGTTTAAGCAGCCTCACCTAGAGCCTGGGGCTGAGTGAGGCTGCACACCCGTGGTGCGTGAGAGTAAACGAGGCGCGCAGGATGAAGCAGCCCTCACACACTTGGAGAGCGTGCTAGCATGCTAGCGTGTTACCACCCGCTCTGTCCACAAACAATTACAATGTCTGCAATACACCGGTTCATCATCCTCACGACCTTGCTGTGTCCTTGGCGACACCCGTGTTTTCACTACTGTGAAAAGGGTCTGTGGTTAACTAACCACAGACACTCCACAGCTATTCATATATGGATACATACTGTATGTACATGAAGGATGAAGGACAGCTCTTTGAAGGTGAGCCAGCGCAGCGTACCGGTCGGCCGTCTTGACTGACCACAGTGATGTTGATGTTGTGTTCAGGGACCGCCCGGGCTTCCGGGAACTCCAGGACCGTCGCTGAACTTGACATTGACACAAATTAAGGTAAAATGTTGACTTTTAACTTTGTTGTATTCGATGTGAATGAGTTTTGCAATTTAAAGCTGCTAAATGGAAGAACTGTGACTCACTGGATTGCGAGCTCCGTGGGTTGAGACGGTAGCAATCATCAACTACTTAATAAACCTTGTACAAATTCAAAAGCTATGAAAGAAGAGACATTTGTGCCATTATCCGTGCTTACACGTCACTTCCTGCCTTATTCCTGGGCAAAACCGGCCCGATTCAGAAAGAGGGGGAGAGAGATTCAATCCTATTCATGTATCAGTTTCTGTATGTAAAATACGACACATAGTGCCGTTTAAATGTGGGATGTTTCTTCAAGGACTCTGCGTGATCACACATGATTACTTTCATGTCATTATCACAGAATTACTTTCACTGAGCCCTCTGATTAGTCTAATATTCAGTTGGTTTTGATCAAGGCTTTTGATCCTCAGTGACCTGTCCATGGCCACATGTCTTCCTTCAGCCACCCCACACACACCCACGGGCTGTCTGTGTAGCAACAAGACTGGATTATTGGGCAGGGAGACCTTTGAAGATCAGACCCGAGTGGAAGTCAAACTCAAAGGGTTTATTTGACAATTGTGAGAATTGTGTGTTAGGCTGCTGGTTAGACAATGGAAACGTCTAAGGTTCAGGTGAAATAATGTGGGTTTTGTCCTTTCAGTGGAAACAGTGTATTTCTCTGATATTGTTTGTGTTTTTAATGTGTGTAGAGGCTGAAGGACACCTCAACGCTGAGCTAGGGGGAGCAGGGGATCGAGTCGGCCACAGACAACCCTGCAGTAGCTCAGATTTAACTGTGTGTGTGTGTGTGTGCGCTCGTGCATGTGTGCCCAGGACCTGATGTACATGTCAGACAAGCCCAACTACGACATCCTCCAGAGCTTGCTGGAGTCTCTGAAGCAGGACCTGCGTCTGCTCCTGGACCCCCCGGACGGGACCAAGGAGCACCCGGCCTCCACCTGCCTGGAGCTCTGGCTCTGCCACCCGGACTACCCCAGCGGTCCGGCCCACCTCTCCATACATGCAATTATTCTAGCCTACAGTTTTATGTCACATTGAATGAAGATTATGTCAGAGAAGAGTATGGTTTATGGCATGAGGCTTCAAAACGTGCACCTGCACCCATTTCTTGCATTATATTGTTATACTCTCTATACACTCTCTCTCTCTCTCTCTCTCTCTCTCCCCCTCTCTCTCTCTCCCTCCACAGGGATGTACTACATCGACCCCAACCAGGGCAGCCATGCAGACGCTCTGCTGGCGTACTGCAGCTTCACAGATACGGCCAAGCAGACCTGCCTGCACCCCCAGGACTCCCAGGTACAGGAGGGACTTGATGGACTCACTCACCGGATCAAGCATGTTCCCTGCTCTATGCATGCTGGCCATCGCCAAGTTAACGATGATGAAGTGATCATCATCAAGCTTTTCCTTGTTTGCTTGACAATAAACCAGCGCTGAGGAAATCCCGATCTGCTATTGGTCGCTGCTTCACCGCGCTCCGCCGCCGCCACCTACATACATTTCAAACATTTTCAGCACAAGCACGGGGCTCGCTGCTGTTGCTACGGCGACTGCCTCTCCTTGTCCCCCGGCTCTCATGGAACATGAACGGCTGCCGGATGCTCTTTTCTGCTGGTGACTTTCGGTGTCTACGGTGTCTACGGTAACGCAGCTGGCAGCGCTGCTACTGGTACCGCTGAAGCCAGTTCATATACAGCAATTCCTTCCGTTTTAACTTGAGCAATGACATTATTGGCACTATGAACAGCAAAACATCCCAAATTCTAAACTGTGAACTAGTTCACTTTAATCTGCGCGAGCTGAACGTTGAGGGAGCTCTGAACTGGCGCACCACTTCTGGAAGGGACACTCCATTATCTGGATCACAATCCATCACTTATCCTGTTTGTCATTATTGATTAGGATGGTGGGCGCTCCAGGCCCTGGCAGACGGTGCACTGTTCAGACTCTCCCAGACTGAGCGTTTTTGGAATGTAAATCAGTTGTTCTGAAAACCCTCTATTCTTCGTGGTGCTGGATGGAGCTGGTTTTCTTGTTCACTTACGTTTCCTATCTGGACTCCAGCAGTTCTGGAAAAAAAGGTTACTCGTGGTGCGAGAACTCACCACATATGATTCTAGAATGGGGTCTTTCTCGAATCCGGACCCCCGATCTCTAAGCCTTGTGTTTTAAAAAAATAATAATATTATATTAGAGTTTAATCTACACATGTGCATAAAATCACATCACATTCATTTGAGTCACACAAACATTTGCACACAGGCAACCAGGACTCAATAAATCTACCCGTGACTACGTTTATAAGTTCCAGATCAGTCTGTAGTGTGATCCAAGGTTTCTGCTCCGCTGGTTCTCTGTGTTCAGATCCCCATGAAGGCCTGGCTGGAAGACATCCCCGGTGACGACTTCCATTGGCTCAGCAGGCTGGAGAACGGCTTCCAGGTGAGGGATGCTAGTATAGTCACGTAGACAATGCTCAGATCATTTTCAATCTCTCATCACACTGTCTTGATACTTTGACAACGGTTTCTTGGCACGATGTCGTTTGGTGGACAAGACAGTCTCGTGGGTTAGGGTGTCGAAAGGTTCTGGGTTCAAACCCCGCCATGCCCGCGGTCTACTTGTGAGCATCCATGTGGTTTTTTTTTCCATTACAAGTAATGTGTTTGTTTTGTTCACTATAAATACACGACTGATTGTACAATCATCATTAGTGGACTCCCTGCTAGGGAAACGGCACACGAGTTCATTTTCTGCTGTTGTGCTCCAAAAAAACTAATAAGCCTTAATGAGATTATCATTATTTGACGGAGGAATTAGTCTGTGCCAACTGCACCACAAGTGGTTCTTGAGTCTCGAGGACACGTACCTGTGTCGGTGGATGTTGTGAAGCATGCATTTTAAGAGCTAATTGGCAATTCATTCCGAGATTAAGTCGGCTCTGTGCACATTTCCACTGGTTTAATGGCGCTCCTGCTCCCACTAATTGGTAATCGCTAATTGTTTTTACATGTTATGTTTTTGTCCTCCATCAGCATCATTAGGAATCATTGGGAGTTCTTTACTTATCTTTACTTTGTTTTGATCTCAGAGACTCTTAAGATAAAAGCAGCCAGGGATATTAGAGACCTGATGACGAAACTCTGGACTCATGTCACCATTTTAACCATTCATCCAACGGCACAACCTCTGTTTCTCCAAAATAAAAGCCCCCCCTGTGTAAACAGAACCCCCCCTAAAGAACAAACCCTCTGCGTCTCTCTCTGTAGTTTGACTTTGTCGGTGCCACGGTGGTGCAAATGCGTTTCCTGCGGCTGCACAGCTCCACCTGCAGCCAGAAGGTGACCTACTCCTGCCACCCGGGCCACCGGCTGGGCCAGCTGGAGCGCGACGTCAAGTTCCTGGCCGACACCCGGAGGCAGAGTTTCCTGGGAACGCTCAAAGACTGCGTGGTGGGTGGACTGCTGCGCTTTTATTTTGAAGTTGGGACTTACTTATCACACTCCCACCTGGTGGTGTAATCGGAGCCCCTTTAATACGATTGTGTGGCTCGTTCCTACACACAGGAATAGCGCATTAGCGCTGTCCTCGGAGCAAGGTGTTGCACGGTCCAATCGGATTCGTCAGGCCAGACTTGGCGCCGACTAATCACCAAATCACACATTAGATGCCTGATTAAACGCTTAAAATGAATCAATCCACGTTTAGGGTTCCCCACAGCTGTCTATAGGCGAGGCACAGGGCGAGGCAGAGTCCCGCCTCTACAAACAAATGTATCACTATGACGACTATGTCCACGTCCATTCATGCCAGCATCTTCATTCAATTTGACCAAAAAGTGTAATATAATTGACGATAACATCTCCTATCATATATAAGGGTCCTTATATAACGCCGGCCTCTGTCTGAGGACACGCCGTATTCACATTAGCTTGTGACAAAGCGGCCATTGTTGAAGAGAATGGAGAAGCAGTTCAGCGTGTATTCAGTTGGGCAACGCGGGGAACGGCCGCCACCGGGTCATGTGTGGATAGTGTCACCGTCATTCATCAAATGGGTTCTCAAACCGAGCAACACAAAGCAGAAAAGTTTCACGTTGCACACAGAAGATGGAGTCAATGCCCCATAGAAAAGCTGAACGTGTGTGTAACTGAAAGGATTCTGGTAGAAGAGCAATGCTGTAGGGTCACTGATTTACCCCCCCATCCCTCCCAATGGAACGTCCCGGTTCAAACTATTAAAGACGACATATTAGTCACTCTATATATGAGAAACTCTCTCAAGTTCGTGCCACCGACCTCAAGTTCTGCGGTGCAAAATCTGGAGCTCAGTGACCCAACAACTCTTATAAAATCATCACATTATACACGTTTATTCCAACACATCGAATGATGTAACGTACAAAGTGATATTCAGCGCGGAAGTTCTCCCACCGTCCCACAGGCCACTAAGGTCTGTTGGAGGATGAGCTCATATTTATGGCATGCGGTTGCAGGGCGTTCGTCTGTGGACTGTGTAGGCGTTAGATCGTCAGCGTCGAGATGCGGCTACGCTCGTCATACACCAGATGGGTCATGTGAAAGGCCCCCCGTGTTGTGCTCCCCGATTAAAAGAACCACATCAAGGTTAGACGAAAGCAAAGAGAACAATAGTGTCTTTGTGTTACCGGCGGTGGATGGATTCCTCCCATGCAGACATTGAGTGTTTTTTAACCGATAAGGTGTTTTAGCTGGCCTTGACCACTTCCTGCCACTCTGTTAGTTCATCTAGCGAGCGTGAGTTCATTATACTTCATTTGTACAGAGAAGCATGCAGACATATAGAATATTTAACACACCTAAGTGAGGACATTTTCCATTCCAGTCCTCAAGTCTGTGGCGAGCTAACAGCATCGATACAAGAGGAGTTGCAGAAGTCGACACTCGGATGGCAAATGGATTGCAATTAGATATCGCTTTTCTCCAAAGTGCTTTACATTGTCTCACCCATTTATACACACATTCATACTCCAACGGCGGTGTCAACCGTACAAGGTGTACAACAGACAACAACCAGCACCTCAGCAGCATCTCCATTCAGGTGTCTTGCTCAAGGACACCTCGGCACTTGGCCAGGGGCAGTGAACCAGCAACATTCCAGTCGCCAGACAACCGCTCTACCTCCTGAGCTAATCAAGTCTCTGACATCAACAATATAATGCGTGTGTGTGGTTGTGTGTGTGTGTCAGCCAGGGGAGGAGAGCACGTCGGGTCCCAGGGAGTCTGTGTTTGAGTTCGAGGACCTCCAACTGCTGCCCCTCAGGGATGTGGCAGTGATGGGAGGACAGAACTTCACCCACCGGTTCGGCTTCTCCATCGGCCCCGTCTGCTTCAGCTAGAGACACCCAGGGGTGGCTCGACACCGTCACCTGACGGAACCCACAGACTGTGTTCAGGCACCCCCCCCGTACGTGCCCTCCCTCGCCTCACTCCTCCACTCACCACCAACAAATATAGAACATCTACAACATGGAGATCAGACACCAATCAGTGGACAACACGGGGAAGCCTGTCGTCCATTTTGTTTCTGTTTTTTGTGAGGACTCCACTGTTCATTTCCCCTTCCTGTTTCGGAAGATTGCGTTTCTGCTATTTTTGTTTCTTTTTTTCCCCACTAGGACATTTCTTTTCAATATTGTTTACAGAGATGTTTATCTTGGATTGAATAATTTAAAATGTGTATAATGTTTCTTGTTTGTTTGTTTTTTTCGTATTTTATATATAATGGACTCTGCCTCCCTATTTGATATGTGTACGCTCCGCCAGCCCTCTGCTATAGTATAGAGTCCCTTGTGTGTGTGCATATAAAGGTCAGACTGCTCCGACTGACTGCCATGCATGACATGCAATCGGGGCCGGTCTGCTAACAATGTGTTCACACACTGCACGTATTCTCCTCTGCTCTGGCCACACTTGATAAAACCAGTAACGAGGTCTTAAAGAGCCCTCCCTGCACCAAAATGGCTCCCAACGTGACAACCAATGAGTTGTCTGTCCGTTTTTTTTTTTGGTTTCCAAGGTGCCCAGAAAAGGGCAGTTGGTATTCTGACGAGGGAGGGGAGCGGCGGCCATTTTAATCGTATACAGGATACTTGAAGCTTACCACCGTATCACGTTGTGGATAAGCTCCCTACGCTGCCCTATACCAGGCTATACTCTGATCCTGTTTAGCATTGTTATATTGTTTTTCCTCCCATATTTGTATATTCTCCTTGTCTCAGGTAGGGTACTCGATATCACACGCACGTCGGCGCCGAAGCTGCTGTGCACACAACACAAGTTTATTTGTTCATTCGTAAATCATCAACAACGAACGTCCACAGAGTCCAACCCCCGTTAAAACACTTTTTATGAGGCCGCTTGTAAAAAATGTGCACATGAACATGCCAAGTGATCCCCTTATGTTGAGCGAAACTACTTTTAAAAATGGACCCTGTGTTGCAGACCCCACTGGGAGGCTGATCTATCCCATCATGCATCTGGGTGGACTCTCCCATTTGTGATGTCACTATAGATATATAAGATATTGACATGACTTGTAATGGCAAATCAACATCACGCTCCACACTCACGCTCCTTAATTATCAACATCCCGAGGTAAACTAAAATGACTACATTTAGGTGACTGACAAGAAAGTTCCAAAGTGACTTACAAGAAGTATGACTTGCAAGAAGTACTAAGCACAAATAACAGAAATACAATGTTTTTTATTAAATCAGCTCAGTTAACTGCACAGACTCCAGAGGACAAGGCAGCGAGGTGGAGAGTGGGTTTAAAATGATGACGCTTTTTAATCCTACCATACTAATATAATTTTGTCTTAATAACTGGCAAAAAATAGTCTGCTTCAGCACACACACCTGTGTGTTACATACATGTTCCTATATCGCTCCACTACATAAACCAGTCTGTTTGTTTCAATTAGCTGACAGACAAGGCCATTTTGTTCGTTCAACACCTCTGCTGCCATGGTGCTAAAATACACTTTTAAATAGTTGGTTCTTCATGTACTTACTTTTCCTTTGTATTTGTATTTTTCAGCATATGATTGCCTTAGCTGGCTGAGACTGATCATTGGAACCTCATACTGACCGCTGTGGTGTTTGTATAAATCATAATTTAGGCAGTGAAGTGAATTCATGCTGGACATTAGTCTTGTCATTAGAAAAATTGTAACTATACGGTTGAATAAAAATATTTCGATCTCCATTGTGTTTTTGTGATTTAATATCTATTAAATATATGTATGTCAGAATGAAATAGTCTTCATACTCGTATAGTATGTTCATATCATTCATGCTTCATCCTTTTGAGGGACTCCATAGAAAACAATGAACGCGTGGTCAAGTCACGTGACGTGTGAGTCTTTTATGATGCGTCCAGTTGAACCGAGTTTTGACCAAAGGTGGAATGACTGCTGAAAATGTGTACTGTTTCTTTGGCAGCCAATGGTGGATCTGTATTTATATGGTTATTAATCATGAAGGATTTGATTTAGTTCCTTTCCTGCCTTCTCTTTTCTAAACGACAGAAGTATACTGTGCTTCTTTCCACTTTCTCAATCCATTTTGCCCCGCATCTAATGTCAGCGTTTCTAAGATACATTTAATTTCACCCAGTAGGCGATGTATTATCGTTTCTTCTCTTGCGCGATTTTACAAAATAAATAGAATATTCTCGAATTTTACATTTCAAAAATGTTAGTGAGGTTCTTTCGACTTTCCGATTTCGAATTCCGATTTCAGGGGGCGTTCCCCTTGAAACTTTTGACATGGAAGTCAGAAATTCCGACTTCCGTCTGCAGGTGGAACGCACCATTACCCATGCGCTGCCACTTCCTGTTCGCTGTTGCTCGTCTGTCAGCTGACGTCTTGGTCTACCATTGAATGTATTGACTTACGTTATCACATGTGAAGTGTAGCTACGGTACATCAGGACAGAAGCGCTTAGTCTACATGCAGTTTGTTTTAGATGTGAGTCGCGGTGAATGCTAACGGGCTAGTGTAGACTTGCTAACAGCTGGTTGGCCGCTGGATGTTGATACCATGAAGGACCCTACAGTGACTTGAAGGTGAGGGATACAAACACCAAGACATCATCACTGACATAAACTGATGTTATGATCCGTTTACTCCCCTTATTTTAGTCTTTCCAAAGACCGATCTCCCTCTGACTCTAGTGCTTGTGCTCATAACTTGTGTTCGTGCCCTGAAAACATGTCCATGTGTCCTATTTGTATATAAATAAGCCGCATACAAATTACAAATGTCATTACAGCAAAATATTATACACCAAGAGTTGTACAGCTGTAGAATTTTGTCACGCAAACTATTACCAATTATAATGCATCTCTGCCTTTTTTTTAATGATGGTATCCTGCATTAACGTCATTGAATGCTCTTAATAATGATGTAGTACAAACACAATTATTACGTCATATGCATTCGTTGTTGCCTACATGACACAATGGGTACAACGGTTATATCAACCCAATAACCCAGGGTTGTGTTCAATGTCAGCGATTGGGAACACCATTCCCGGTGTACATACTCAATGTTGGTTACATCTTCAGAGTTGATGTACTAACCTGGTCCACATGTAAATATGCTGCGGTATATTTTGGTCAGTGGTTATTGTCCCACCCTGATAAGAAAGGGCCGACTAGAGGCACACAACTCGGGAGTAGTGGTTGACACAGTTTGGTGTTTCTTA
>OMOU01053755.1:0-10158 GCA_900312585.1 Malacocephalus occidentalis | reverse complement strand
AGAGACAGGTAGACAGACGGACAGACAGAGACAAAGAGAGAGAGAGACAAAGAGAGAGACACTCACCATAGCGACAGTGTGGGACAGCGGAGGGCATGGTGTGTGTGTGTGTGTGTGTGTGTGCGTGTGTGCGTGTGTGCGTGTGTGTGCGTGCGTGCATGTGTGTGTGTGTGTGTGTGTGTGCGTGTGTGTGTGTGTGCGTGTGTGTGAGGGTGTCAGCACTTCACTGCACCTCTTGGACGTGTAATGTCTAGGTTATATTTGTGATGAGGTAAAGTCTAGCTTTGATCTTTCTTTGCCGTGCCAATAAAGCTCCTTTAGATTTTAATTGAAAAAAGTAAACTTTTAGACCATAGTTGTTTTTGTTTTTACAATAAAAAAAAAAATCACTTTTTTGTATCCCACGCATGGATCTCACATTAGACAATTTTTGTTTTAATGCAACTGGAAAATAAAATGGAAGGTGGTTTAGTGGGGAAAAAAATGGAATCCAAATATTGATTCATTATTTTAAAGAAGCGTTACAAATAGACTCACGATTTAAAATAAGGCGTGGGAGAACCTAGTTCAGGGTTAGGAGGTCACGAAGGTCATTTGTTGTTCACCTCTGCAGGTGTCTTTGCCGACTGTGTGGCTCCGCGCTACGCAAGGTGAAGGGTCCGGAGTACGAGGTGCAGGGGGCCCTCGGAATGTCGTGTCGGGCCGCTCTGCGCAGGATGGGCTGCAAGTTCAGCACCTGGCCGGACGTCCTCCGCAAGGTCTTCAAGGTCGACGTGACGGGGGACCTGGAGGCCGTCCACCCGCCGCTCTTCTGCCACCGCTGCTGGATGGTTGTGATGCGCGGGGGGGGCTTCTGCAGCTTCACGGCCGTCAGGGTCCCCGAGTGGATGCACCACTCCTCGCCCTGCGCCCTCTGTCACACCAAGAAGGCGTTGCCGCGCCAACGGCAGGCCAAGAAGAGGAAAAGAGAGAAGAGGGCCTTTTGCAAAGGCCAAAAGAGGTGCAAGTGGGACCCGTTCGACGTCCCCTGCAGCACCGGGAGGAAAGCTCTCAGACCTGCCGCCCAGCATCGCCACCAGCCGGGCCCTGGCCTCTGGCCCCAGGCCAATGTCCGAAGGCACTGGGTCAAAGGTATCGCCCACCAACCGAGGGGCCACCTGAGCACCGGGCTTGTCTCGGAGCAGCTGCCCGTGGACCTGGTCCGCTCCGTCACCTGCCCGGTGTGTGACCACCTGCTCTCCGAGCCGGTCCAGTCGCCGTGCCGACACCTCTTTTGCCACAGCTGCATCATGAAGTGCGGTCGCACGCTGGGGCCGTACTGTCCGGCCTGCAGCCTGCCCTGCGCCTCCACGGACCTCACCATGCCGGCTAACGTCTTCCTGGCGCTGCTGAACTCCCTGCCCCTTCGCTGCCCCATACGCACCTGCGGGGAGCAGGTGCGGCTGGACTCGTTCAGCAATCACTGGGAGGCCCACTGGCAGGAGGGTGAAGTCGGACAGGAGACCCAGTCGCAGGGCTGCGATGGCCCGACGCCCAACAAGGGAGGGAGACCCCGTCAGCATCTGCTGTCCCTGACCCGCCGGGCTCAGAAGCACCGGCTGCGGGACTTGCGGGGCCAGGTGAAGGCGTTCGCGGAGCAAGAGGAAGGCGGCGACATCAGGGCCGTGTGTCTCACGTTGTTCCTCCTCGCGCTGCGGTCCGAGAACGAGCACCGGAAGGCGGACGAGCTGGAAGCCATAATGCAAGGTAAGGCGGCGATATACGAGAGCCTTGCGGGTTTCTCCCTGTCAAAGAGCAACACAATCAGATCACTAATCTAGCACACGAGCGAGTGAAGGATTTGAAGCGAGTCGAGGAGACAGTGTTGTTTTTCTGTCAGTCATCCTGCTATACTGTTGATTGAAAAGCCCTGCATGATTGCGTCTTTGTGTCGACTGCTCTGTTTGTGTCGACTGCTCGTATTGTGCACCCCACCCTCCTCGCCCTTTCCCACCCTCCACATGTCTTTCATTTGCCTCTCTTTTTCTCTAGTTTTTCCTTTTGATGCTCAATAACAACACTCGTCAAGGGGCTGTTAGTATCACAATGACATCAGCCTCTCTTGTATCTGCAAATTACAATGAGGGCATCGTCAGGGGAACAGAGAACCAGATGGTGTCTGTTTTAATCTGCATCTAATACATCATTTCAGTCACTTTCCCCCCATGGAACTTCTGCCCCCTTATGGCATGAGATATGATCAATAATTGAAATGTCTAACTATTAATATCCTACCAGAATGGTGCTTATATGACATTTATGTCCCTCTCCCCCCCTGGTGGCCCCCTACAGCCAGATGCTTCGGGCTGCACCCTGCCGTGTGCCTGGCTATCCGCGTCAACACCTTCCTGAGCTGCAGCCAATACCACAAGATGTACCGCACCGTCAAGGCCACCAGCGGCCGGCAGATCTTCCAGCCCCTGCAGGCCCTTCGAGACGCTGAGAAGGAGCTCCTGCCCGGCTTCCACTCCTTCGAGTGGCAGCCGGCCCTGAAGAACGTCTCAGCCTCCTGCCACGTGGGCATCATCGACGGGCTCTCGGGCTGGGCGGCCTCTGTGGACGACGCCCCGGCGGACACCATCACCCGCCGCTTTCGCTACGACGTGGCCCTGGTGTCGGCCCTGAAGGACCTGGAGGAGGACATCGTGGCGGGCCTGCGGGAGCGCGGCCTGGACGACAGCGCCTGCGACGCGGGCTTCTCCGTCACGATCAAAGAGTCCTGCGACGGCATGGGAGACGTGAACGAGAAGCACGGCGGGGGGCCGGCGGTCCCGGAGAAAGCCGTGCGTTTCTCCTTCACCGTCATGTCCATCTCTTTGCTCGTGGACGATGGAGAGGAGGGGCAAGAGGAGGAGGAGGAGAAGGAGGAGGAGAAGAAGAAGAAGGAGCCGGTGGTCATCTTCCGGGAGCAAAAGCCCAACTCTGAGATGTCCTGTAAACCCCTCTGCCTGATGTTTGTGGACGAGTCTGACCACGAGACGCTCACCGCCGTCCTGGGGCCCGTGGCGGCCGAGCGCAGCGCCATGAAGTGCAGCCGCCTCATCCTCTCCATCGGCGGGCTCCCGCGCTTCTTCAGCTTCCACTTCAGGGGCTCGGGCTACGATGAGAAGATGGTGCGCGACGTGGAGGGCCTGGAGGCCTCCGGCTCCACGTACGTGTGCACGCTGTGCGACTCCACGCGCGCCGAGGCCTCCCACAACATGGTGCTGCACTCCGTCACCCGCAGCCACGAGGAGAACCTGGAGCGCTACGAGACCTGGAGGACCAACCCCTTCTCCGAGTCCATGGACGAGCTGAGAGACAGGGTGAAGGGGGTCTCCGCCAAACCCTTCCTGGAGACCCAGCCCACGCTGGACGCGCTGCACTGCGACATCGGCAACGCCACGGAGTTCTACAAGATCTTCCAGGACGAAATCGGCGAGGTGTTCCACAAGACCAACCCCACCCGGGAGGAGCGGCGGAGCTGGAGAACGGCGCTGGACAAGCAGCTGCGGCGGACGCTCAAGCTCAAGCCGGTGATGAGGATGAACGGCAATTACGCCCGGAAGCTGATGACCATGGAGGCCGCGGAGGCGGTGTGCGAGCTGGTGCCGTCGGAGGACCGCCGGGAGGCCGTCAGGAAGCTCATGGAGATCTACCTGGAGATGAAGCCCGTGTGGCGAGCCACGAGCCCCGCCGAGGAGTGCCCAGACCAGCTGTGCCGCTACAGCTTCAACTCCCAGCGGTTCGCAGACCTCCTGGCCTCCGACTTTAAGTACCGCTACAACGGCAAGATCACCAACTACCTGCACAAGACCCTGGCGCACGTGCCCGAGATCATCGAGCGCGATGGCTCCATCGGCGCGTGGGCCAGCGAGGGCAACGAGTCGGCCAACAAGCTCTTCCGCCGGTTCCGTAAAATGAACGCGCGGCAGTCCAAGACCTTTGAGCTGGAGGACGTTCTGAAGCACCACTGGCTCTACACGTCAAAGCACCTGCAGAAGTTCATGGAAGCCCACAAAGACTCGGCGAAGGCTTTGAGCGCTTGTATCGATCCAGCGGTGACCGAGGGCGACGCCGACATGTCTCTGGATCCTCCAGGCTTTTAATGGAGCCATTTTACGCCTCTGACTCAACACGGTGTGTGTGTGTGTGTGTGTGTGTGTGTGTGTTTATTTCTTGGACATGTAGCAGTTGTGCATTTTAAATGACATGTTTATCATGCATCCACATGTATCCACACTACTGTGAATAATGTGTTCCTGTACAGCCCAGGTTCACCGGGTGCAGATGGAAGGAACCAGGAGCCCTTTCCTCTTTCCTTCAAGCTACGTTTTTCCTCCCATCCGTCTTGGGGGTGAAATATGGAGCAGTTTATTGTATTGCACCGCTATGGCACATTTATACATTTATACAGAGAGATTATTTATGGAAACAGATGAAACCCCTGTAAGTCATTGCCAAGAAATTGTGTTAGAGGCCCCATTTATGACCCGGGTATTAATATATCATTTAAGCTTGAACAAAAATGGAATCACAGAGACCAAAATGATCTTTGCTTCAAGAGTTCCCTCTGAAGATGATTACTTAGTTCTTTATAGTGGGCTCCCCGAGGGACACCGAGTCACTTTGAACCAATTGTATCTCCTTTAGTTGTTTTGCACGGTGGGGGGGAGAGAAGTATGTATTCTACCTCTGAACGCGAAATAGAGCATACGCTGAACTTTTGTCGAGACGACGAAAACACTGCGCAGTTTGTGATTAAGCACAGCGCCCCATGGGCTTTGTTATTGGATGTTTCATGAGATCCTTAAGATATATCCGGCCTTGCTTTCCATGTGTTTATGTTCTCCTCGTGGTGCGCCAGCAGGGTGGAGGAAAGCTGAAGCAATTTTCTTTCTTGATTGATTGATTGACTGATTATCCTGCCTCGTGGCTAATCTTTATAGAAATGGATAATGGATCGTTTTTTTTTTTTTATGCGATCGCTTATTTTGTATCGATATGCCGTCTATATTCAACGCCTATGTTGTTTTTTTTTCCTCGAATAAAACTATTTAACAAAAAGACGACTTACTGATATCTGTTTTCATATTGCACTGCAGTTAATTGAATTGTATGAATTAGTTTCAATACTGAGGACCAATTATCGTGGGCTTGGAAGGCAAACAACCTCTCAACCTCAATTAGAATCCAATTTACGTTTAAATGTTGTGACCAAAAAAAAGAGGCAATTATTGTGTTGTGTGCCTGTAATGGGGTTACCCTCCGCAGTGTGTGTTGGAGAAGAATACTGACAGAGCAAATGTGGAAATACTTTCCCATTAGCGATGATGGAGGTTTGGAAAAACCACAACATTGATTCCATTCATTGACAAACACAAACGCTCACACAGCAACGCAGCGACAATACATGACAGTAAGTATCCTTTATTCACACAAGTAGATCCACAATGAACATTGAATGAAATTTTGAATGAAAAGAGAATGACATCCCCATTACTGTGTGGGAAGAGAAGCCACTTGCTTATGATTGCGTACCTACTAGCAGGCTCACACACACGCACACTCATGGACACACACACACACGCACGCACACATGCACACACGCACACACACACACACACACACACACGCACACACACACACGCACACACACACAAACACACACGCGCACACACGCATCACTGGAACAGCCTCCGCAGGAAGCCCTTTTTAGCGGGACTCATCTTGAACGAGGGATTCTTCTTCCGGTGCGGGTGGCCGGTGGTCTTCATGGGGCTGCGCTGCAGCGGCAGAACCTTGCGGGGCGGGGTCACCTCCGGACAGACGGGCACGCCTCCGTGGTCCAGGCAGAAGTACTTGCCGTTCCCCCAGGACAGCCTCAGCAGCAGCGCCTCGGTCAGCTCCATGCACAGCGCGTGGACCCAGTGTCCGTCGCTCGCCTCCCCTCCCCGGGAGCAGAGGATCATGGCGGGCCGGCGGAGCTCCGTGGAGTAGAACGGCTCCCAGGTGTCGGGGTCCACGCGGCAGCCCGCGCAGCACCGGCCCCAGTAGCCCGTCTGGGACTCGTCCTCCTCGTCCTCCTCGTTGTAGGTGTCCCCTTCGCCCTCGCTGCTGTCGTCCAGCTCGTGCGGCTCGCGTCCGAAGTAGAGCTCCTCAGAGTCCTCCAGCTGCGGGGACTCCTCCATGTCGGTGGACTCCTGGCTGCAGCCCTGCGTCCCACCCCCGTCCTCGCCCGGCCGGTCCACGGACGCCTCCGTGCGGAAGGTCACCTGGTAGAAGCGGTGCGCGTCCTGCTGGGTGGACTTTCCCTCAGACGGGATGGCTATGAGGGCGCTGCCTTCGCCCGTGCTCCCGCCGAACCAGGTGCGACTGTGGGAGATGTCCGCGGTCCACGCCGGGGGGTCCCGCGCCTCCACGTGGATCCCGTCGTCATCCAGGACCACCGTGCTGCACTCCATCCTCTTCTGGGAGTCCGCCCGGTACCCTCCCAGGATGATATATCGGTGACTGGGGCCGGTGCGGACCACGATGGGGCTGGTGCAGGGCCAGCCCGTGTCCAGGGCCTCGCAGGAGACCGCCGGGCTCCCCTGCAGGAGGTCCACGCGCAGGCGGAAGAGGCGAGGGGGCCGAGAGTCAGAAGAGGTGGAGTGACCGCCCAGGAAGTAGACCGAGTCCTCCCGGGCGAGCGCCATGTGGAAGGACTGTCCGTCGCTGAGCTCCGGCAGGGTGTGCGCCGAGCAGCATCCGAACTCCAGGTCCACGAGGAACACCTGCGGCGGGCAGTCCACCACGCTGTTCCAGCACTCGCTGGTGCGCTCCCCCGCGGGCCTGTAGCCCCGGCCGCCGAACAGCACGCACGCCGTCTTCCCGCGGCTCCTGACCACGCTGAGGGTGTGGCCGTAGCGCTCGCCGGGCGCGTCCCCCGCCAGCTCCTTCTCCTGGCAGCGCAGCGTCACTTTGCGGTTGCAGCCACGGCTGTCCAGCGTCAGCAGGTAGAGGCTGGCGGAGATGTCGTTGTTGGGGTTGCGGCCCCCGTGGATGAGGTAGCTCTCGGGGAACCCGTCGTGCGGGTCGAGGCGGGCGACGGCGGGGCAACGCAACGGAGGAATGTAGCAGGAGTCGTTGGAGAAGGAGATGGCCCTCAGCTTGAGCGTGTCGTTTTTCCGGCGCACGGCGAATACCCCCGTCGGACAGGAGCGCTTGGGCCAGCCCTTCTGGCCGAAGAGCAGGACCTCCCCGTCCAGCTGGAGCAGCGAGCAGCCGGGTTGGATGAGGCTGGCGCAGTTCACCGGAGTCAGGGGTTGCAGAGACATGGCGCCGCAGGTGCCTGAGTGCCAAAACAACACACAGCAGGACGGTGTCAGCCAGCTGGGACTCGCTGAACGACCACCACCACCACCACCACCACCACCGGTGTTGGTGGGCATGGAAAAAAATACACTGTACTGCAGGGCCGTTTAAAACTCAATTCGTCTCCTCTTTACTGCAACTCAATACACGGTATCTACAGTTCAATTATAACAATAACATGACCAATGAAATACAGCTACATACTGTACATTTTGTAAAATGGCTAAATGATTTGTATTGCATATTATTAACTTACTAACTTGTTAAACACAACTACACATCCTAATCATGCGGCACTCTACTATATTATATCGTAAAATCGCCCAATTATTTCTGTTGCATATTATAAACGTAATACATTGTTAATGACTGTTCATTGACAGTGTATAGCAACACGTGCACACAGTTCATCCACAGGATAAGATGTTTGTCACAAGCTGAAACATCCCTGCAGGTTAAATCGGGCTCACGGTGTGAAATTGAATCCCCCGCAGAATTACGCGTGACTTGACTCCAATGACCCGGGATGTTAAATACTATTTTAGCGTCACTTACCCTTTTGTCCCGTCCGAGGTGGACCTTGGATTCGTCTTTCTTGAACTATAAGTGATCTATCTGTATCGATACTAACGTGTTAGTGGGGCTAGATTGAGGGGAGCCGCGCGCGTGTGTGTGTGTGTGTGTGTGTGTGCGCTCTTGTGTTGTGCGCGTGGCAGCTTTGACAAAGACAACGGATGACAGACGCTTCAGACGCTTGAGCGACTCAGAAAGACTTCCACGTCTTGAGGTTAACTGTCTGTGACTTGAGCTTCCTGGCGGGTGGGCGGGGCCAATCCGTCCAGTGAATCATCTCACGTAATAATCTTGAATCAACGCCGCCGCCTGTACATAGCCTTTATAGAGATGTTTCATTGGCGTTGTTAAGCGGGTTTCGCTTCGGGAACCCGCCGTCTGTGATTACTATCATCTCCTCGGCTTTTGTTCAGAAACGTTTCTCTAAATTGGCCGCAGAAAAACACTGAGCAATGCTTTGATGCTAGTTTCATGCCATTCGATGGAAATATGCCAGTAACAATGGGGATGAAATCAAACATCACCCTTTCTTTGAAGGATCCTATACGATATTACCATTTAGTTTTTTATATGATCAAACCGTTATCTAACCAATCAAGTCTCATTGAGATGACACGATTTCTTTTTCGATGGAACCCTGGCCAAGACCGACTATACAATTACGAAGACTTCAGCGTAAGTGAGGGGTAATGCCGAAAGAACACTTACAAAACAGAACAAAACAAAAACAGTTTAAATTGCTGTTTTCCTTAATTGCGCGGAGAATTAGACACGTTTTTAGCAGATTTGAATCGACCTAGAACCGCGTATCTGTTCCAGAGTCCTGGCCCTGCGTGCCTGCACACCTTTGACTGACTGACATGAGTGAGGCGGTCACCCGGAGTATAATTGAAAACGTCTGACAGGCCTGTCTGCACATAACAAGCACGTTGGACACGCCGCTGGATGGAGGGCGGTGTGGAGAGAAAGAAGCCGGTCAGAAACACTCTGCAGACACAAAGTCCGGATCATCCCTGATGCGTTCTGACAGTGACTGGCCTCTCTATACGTCTACGGCCGGCATTAGCGTGAGTGAACCTGATCTATTTGCTCCGTGAAAACAAGAGCAGAGACAGAACGTTTCTCCATCACAAAACACACGGCCCACCCACTTCCTTCAGCGGGTGTGCTGGGAGGGAGAGTGGGACGGACGAGGCAGAGCACTCACAGATGGACGCACACAACAGATTGAGGGGGAAACATTGGTGTAAATCACAAACAAACAAAAGGCACAGACAATGGAACTGCAACTCAGGAATTTAGCCCCAAAAAACCCAGCAGAAGACAAAAGACAGCAGAGGCAGTGAAGCGTCATGGGACACAGGAAGGGATGTGATATTTATAGGTAATCAGGGGAGACTGGAGCACAGGTGGGGAGATAAACAAGGAAACACAGCTGAGGGGATTGAAGCGATTAGAAACTTTTCCAAATCCGAGGGCATCTGGTGGACAGGTGAGGAATGACATCTGCAGAGGCAGACTTTGTCTCTGTAAATCGCCGTCAATTATCTATAAATCCTTATTCTATAGCTATTCCGTAGCTATAACTCAAGCCCGTAAAGGTTGCTACTGAGAAGACGCAGATCGTACAATAAGTGTTTTATTCATAAAGTGACTGAAGTATTAATGAACCATTCACAGGAGCTCCGGAGTGCCTTGCATCTCAAGGGGGAGAGCGTGCAAAGAAAACACAGCAATAGATTTCAATGCAAATAGATTCCTGGTTTATTTGATCCATAATATTGATGTTAAAGGGTATTCTGCTGCTTTTCAAACTTATCAACTGTCTCCCTCTCTCCCTCTCTCCCTCTCTCTCTCTCCCTCTCTCCCTCTCTCCCTCTCTCCCTCTCTCCCTCTCTCCCTCCGTGTGAGGGACGTTTTTGCAGGTGCTCTCAGTGTCTCTGGTGGTGCAGTGCACCGCGGATGCTAAATCTTCGCCCAACGCTACCATTAGACGGAGTGGGGGGGAAGGGGGGCCCAATCTGGGCGGGGCTGGCAACATGCTGGAAAGGTAAACAGGGTTCATTTGCATTCACGGCCCACATTGAAATGATACAGAGCCGTTTGAAGGGCAGCATCGTTCCCCTTTGATGACTGGAGCCACTTGAGGGAAGAGGGACTGAAATATTAATGCTTCAGAATAGAAACACGAGACAGACAACCAAAACAACA
>OMOU01053751.1:13869-26848 GCA_900312585.1 Malacocephalus occidentalis | reverse complement strand
CACCTAGTCATGCCACACTGAACCACTGGGTTCGTTAGATATGGTTTATTTGTATAGGGACATATATGGACACGTCAACACTTGCATCATGTGTCAGATAATAATTATAATAATTAGCGGACGGACAACCCCCATCTTTATTGTCGCGGTCCCTCCCAGTCCACCCCACACGCCTCCATAGGTGTCGCCGTGATATTGTTCCTCTGCTTTTAACCCATCCATGGCCATCTTCCTCCACGGTCAGGCCAGGAGCGGTGGGCAGCTAGTGCAGCGCCCAGGGACCACCTTGATCTAACCGCCGCTGGTCAGGCGACGGTCTTCTTCCATGTTTTTAGAGGGGTTATATATACAGTGTATATATATGGAGGAACCCCAGGGAGCACGGGGAGAACATGGAAACTCCACACAGAAAGGGCTGTTCACGAAATCCCAGCACTGAAGACATGGGGAGAACCAACCATGTCCCAGGCGGGAATCGATCCCAGGACCTTCTAGCTGTGAGGCGACAGCACTACGACTGTGCCACCGTGCCCAATTGGGATGGTCAATTGGGATGATTGAGGCTGGCCAAATAATTATTGTTATTATAAGAGGCACAGAGTTCCAAGAAATATTTGTAGGGTGTGACATCACCCTGAAGTCATGAAGTAAGTACACGTACTACAACCTATCCTCTGCCCCTTAGATTCTGTTAGGTCCTTCCTGAAAAAACAAAGCATGGGTCGCTTCAATGAGGAGGAAATGGCCAAAAAAAACCAGGAGGTTGCGGATCGAGCGGCCAAGGAGGAAGCTGCTGCTAACACCATTATGGTGGGTAGCCGTTGCCAGGTGCAAGTCCCCGGGCAACCCACCAAGATTGGCACAGTCATGTATGTTGGTAAGTGTTCAATTGTTGTACAGCTTATGGCAATATGACTTCAAGTGGATATTATGACTATTTCCAACATTTACCGTGATTGCTATTAATTAATTATTTATGATATGCCTTTTATTTTGGTAACTGCCCACTAATAAATAAGTGCATATCTTATCTTTGTGTTTTGTACATAATATAAGGAAAGGAAACGCACACAGATGAAGTATTTATGACTATTCATTGAATGGTTTAGATTAACTGAATTAACCGGCATGAGCAAGAATAAGTCGGTGAGATGTTCCAAACGTCTTGATGTTTCGACATACCTTCAGTTAATTTCCTAGCCCTAATACAACTCAATGCATGTAGTAAGATGAATGAATGAAGAAGAATTTTAAATGATTCAATGAATGTTGGGAGAGAGACTTTCACTGAGAACACTTTTCCCATGGTTGCTGCAGGTACAGTAGAATTCAAGCCAGGCTACTGGGTCGGAGTCAAGTATGATGAACCCCTTGGCAAAAACAACGGGAGGTACAACTGTTTTGCCCTGTGTTTTGCACTTTGAAGATCAACGTAATTGATATCAATTGTGTGACCTAACAAGTCTTTATTGTCCCCTGCAGCGTAAATGGGAAGCAGTATTTTGAATGCCAAAACAAATATGGCGCCTTTGTGAAGCCTACCAACATTACTGTGGGAGACTTCCCTGAAGAAAATTATGACGATCTGGATGAGATGTAAAAAACTAAAACCCAAACAAACAAACCTTTGAGTCAACTTTATGTCCTGTTTAATGATTGTATAAAGGTTGTATATGATTTTGTATATAATGTGTACTTTTCTTTATATATATTGAAACAAAATTAAACCAACCCAAATTACTGTAAATGTATTATGAATAGCTAAACAATATATTTGACAGGGCATGAACAACTGCTGAAACGTTAAAGCGTTGTCTGTAATTCACATCATGTGAATAAATGATCGATCTTGCCTTCATTTTGCACCGTGAATACTCCAGCATCTATTTGAAAATGCTATGCATTCAATATATGACTATTCACCTTAACTTACCTTAATTAATCCATTAATCCAAACCAAAGGTTTTGGAAACTTGCCATGTATGCCTGCCGGAAAAGCACATTTACTTGAAATTCCAGAAAAATACTTCATGTTCATCTAGTTCATTTTAAAATATATATTCTAAAAACATTTGGTGCCCAGGCTTCGGTTTCTTAATTGTTTCCAATGTGGGGCCGTTAAATATTGAGCTATGTGTGCATGAACGCGTTTGATAATTACTACATAAAGATTTTTTAAACTCATATTTTTAATAAATAGTCACGGGAAAGTACACGTCATTGTGACGCGTGTGAACTGAGATCTCGCGAGGAGGGGCGTGATTTCCCAGCCTGCCGTGTGATTTCCCAGCCTGCCGTGTGCGCGACACAGAGACAAGGAAGATGGCGACGCAGGAGGGCGAAGCAACTCCGGCGGCGGTGAGCAACGGCGAGGTAAAAAAAATGAATGACACGGGGTTTACACGATTTATTGTTGTCTTCCAAGATAAAGAAATTCAGACATAGGACCTAGCTACAATCGCAGAAACGTCCCGATGTCTACAGGTCATCCCGCGATCACCAGTGACGTTGTCAGGCAGTGCCGGTTGGGTTTAAAACGACCCCCTCTAACGAGTATAACGCTGTCGTAGCCGACGTTAGCTGGCTGCCTAGCCGGGGGGGGTTGGCAGTCACATTATCTACATAAATTCACCTTTTTTTCTCTCATTCTGACCGGTCGCCTTAAATATATACCGGTGTCACGGTGGTGTGATTTCCATCCTTGTTCACTTGTTCATAGTACTACCGTACTGCAGTGTAGGTAGCTGTCAGTGGTACCAGTGTCGCCTCGCGATACGGCCTAACTATCAAGTCGCGTCATTCATAATTGTCCCAACTTGAAACTCGAACAAAATCTACCCTGGCCTACCGGGTACTGCTGCTTCCTCCGTATCACTGAATCAATTGGTTTGGACATTGTGTTCCACCGTGTAGGATGCTGTGTTATTGGGGAGCTAGCGGTGCCTATTAACGTAGTAGCGTATACCTGCCGTCATTGCGATGTGCTCTTCCCTAATGTTGGCGGTTCAGTCGCTTCATTAGCTCATTAGTAATTTTACTAATTACTTTCTTTAAACGACATGTTCTTTCACGAAACATCACACTTCAACCACAAATCGCCTTGTCTATAAAACGATGTGTTTCGGTATGTCATTTAAAATTGACCACTTCGCTTTCATGGAGAGGAAAGACTTTCTCTAAAGGGGGAAAAGTCCTCTATAAGTCCTCTGTCTCTATGATAGCTCCTTCACGTGTACTTTCCAATAGGTCTCCTCTTGGTCCTGCTAATGTCCACCCTGCCCGGGTGGTTAATAGTTAGTCTTGGCTGAGTGAATCTGAAACGTAAATGATTGTTGTCTACTGGGCACCAGCGACGACGCCTAAAAATAAAAAGAAATTGACCGTTAACGTATTTTATGACAATGGTAACATCACGGTCTGACAAATCTTAGTTTACCAGCAAAACCGGTCTTGGGCCGGTTTTGCATGCTACCCCCTGAGCCGTATTGATCTTCACAGTAGATCCTGGCAGTAATCCGTGTTCTTTACAATTAAGCGTCAACCAAATATTTTGGCTGGTTTGTGAGAGCACTATTCACTTGAAAATAATCAGTACTGTCAAACGTGCAAGCCTTTGGGTTCATGAGGGGAACGACAGGACAAAAAAAATCCCTGACATACTTTTGGCAGATGTTTAGATACGATTTGGCTCAGGAATTTGTGCTTGTTTGCTGTCTCACTTGAATAGAATATGGTCTTGCTGGGGGATGGAGGTGCATTTGTCTAGTATGTGTATGAAATTAACATTAAGCTTAACACTGCAAATTACTCACCATTCACATAAATATAATTCTTCATTCACTTGCATAACGACAGTGTCTGAAGTTTATTTCAAACTGTTTGACGGGGAACTTAAATTCAATTGAAATTCTAAATTGGAAAAAAATGTCAGAAGTTTATTTCTAAAGCGGATTCCATGGTGGTGTTGCCCCCTCCTTAGGGTTCCCACTTGCATATTCAGTGTGTGGGTGTCTTTGATGCAGTGGTTGCCTATGTGTCTGTGGGCTAACTTTCTTACCCTTCCTTTTGGTCTGTCCAGGTGAGCAGCAATGGAACTACTACTACTACTACTACTGCTGCGTTGGTGGAAGGTGACCAGGCGGTCCAGACAGCTGGAACAGCACAGGACCCACAGCAGCAGCAGCAGGCTGCACCTAATGCCTGGCAGGTCATCAAAGGAGTCCTCTTTAGGTATGCGGTTGCTTCATGACGGCTACGCCTTTCCTTCTCTACCAATGCCCCCCCTGAGTGACACAGAATTGTGACAACACTGATGGTTACACTTAAGTCTATCATCACAATCTCAATTAACCCAAGGTTGGAGTCATTTGTATTGCCTTGTATTCAAATCATGAGTAAATCCATCATTCGGATAATATTCCGATGCAAGGCAGACCAGGTTTTACCCATTTTAAAATAATCTGGGTATGAGGCGACCCTGGGTTAATGGTCAACGCTATCTCTCAAGATTGTAAGATTGAGGGGGTCTTTCCCATTATCCTGAACATGGCTTTTGAACTCCTGTATGCGTACTTGAAAGGAACAATGATGCAGGAACTGGTTGCTGGTGGTTTTCACGTGGGGCCATATAGGTCATGGAGAGTGCAGCCATTTACATTGTCCTGATAAGCCCTGTTTGCCAGGTTTTAGTGAGCCCCCTTATCTCGCAATGGATGCTTATTGGAACCCCTGCAAGTGTGGTGCCCCATAACTTTTCCTTTTTTTTTTCTCTCTCATCTCTGGGGACTCCGCCAGAGAGTGCTGCCTCGACTATGGGTTGAGTAATGCCTGGTTAAAGGCTCATTAATTGGTGCCAGGAGAGATAGTTGCTAGTTAACGAGCAGAAGGGCTTCACATGAAGAGGGAGGATGTTGCAATGTTGCAACAAAAGACTGTAGTTGGGCCTTAATGAATTAATGCATGAAGGAATTGACGAGTCAAAAACAAGCCATAATCTCACAATATTCTCATGGGTGCTGCGGGTTTCAAGCTAAGTAAATGTGTAAATCTTTATGACCTAATCCCCAAGTGTGGTATTTTGTAAAGAATGCAATAACTGAGATGATACTTATTACAAGATACTACAATATTTCTACACCCAACGTTGACATTTAATGCATATCCAAAAGCTTTGTATGCACCTTAAATAAGCAAATGTTTCAGAAACAAATTGATCCAGAACATCAGTCGGCTGCGTGTGCATGCTAGGAGTCATGTGCTGTAATAGAATGGCTTCCCATGAAGCCATTCTATTACAGCACATGAAAAATGTTTGATTGTTTCTCCGGCCCGGTGAATGTCTAGCCTCTTCAGTTTCATTCTAAATGAATAGTAAACATTAGAAAGTGTCCCCATTGTATTGTTGGCAGAGACAAAATGGCTAGTCACTGCATCCGTCACCTAAGGTGCTGGGTCACAACAATAGCCTCCATTTGGGTCCCAAGCAAGGGCATGCAAAATGTCCACTCCAATCAGAACGCTCCCTCATGGTTGATTTGCTAAATCCCTCTACACACACAGTCTTGAATAACTTATCAACCTGTTCTAACAGCATTCTGACAATGACAACCTAGGTTATTTATGAAGCACATTACTTTTCCATCCATCCATTGCGACCATTTTAAGCAATTTCTCTTGTCAATGTCCAGGATATTCATAATCTGGGCCATCAGTAGCTGGTTCCGTCGTGGGCCAGCCACCCCAGACCCCAACACACCGGCGGGGGCTCCAACGTTACCCAGCCGCAACCTCTTCCCCAAAGACACCCTGATGGTACCAGAGCCTTCTAACCTCAATTCATGAACACCCAACCACTTCCACAGAGGGCACATCCAAGTATTTCAATAACCATGGTCCACTGTGCCGGCTAGTCTACCCTCTCTTTTCTAACTACAATATCTTAAGCGCTGTTTTTCCCCCTCCATCTGTGTGCAGGACTTCTATGTGTACATCTCCCAGGACGAGGTGTTCTCTGACTTCAACAACACGGAGGCCCTGTTCTGGTTCCACCGGGACCTGGTCTACGGTGACTGGTCTACAGGGGAGAACGGGGACGGCTGCTATGAGCACTCCAGGGACATGGACATCCCGGAGGTGGGGGCGGGATTCGGTCTTTTTAGTGTAAATGAAGTGCCATGGGGGTCACCTGTGGTGTAGGGAGAACGTTTCGGATGTTGACCAAGAGACTAATGTGGGGTTATTGGTTTGCATTTTGTCTCTGTGGAAACAAATGGTTATTCCTGGCGGTGTGGCTTGGCTAGGCGGTGCAGCAGAACGGCTCCCTGTACATGCACGTGTACTTCACTAAAAGCGGATTTCATCCCGACCCCAAGCGGAAGGGGCAGTATCGCAGACTGGCCACAGTTCACTCATCGCGAAGTAAGTACATGTACACAAGCGCGCACACCAGCGCCCACGAGTCCATCCAGCAAGCGTTGGTATCACTATGGACCCCTGTAATCTCTTTTCTATGTTTTCAGTGCTGAATAAGTTCAAGCGAAGAAAGTTTATGAAGACTAAGAATCTGCTGACCGGAGAGACAGAAGCAGATCCTGAAGTGATCAAGGTTTGTCTCCTGTTTGACTTGCATTTACGTTTGCCTTTAGGGCATTTGGCAGACTCTTTTATCCAAAGTGACGTACAATGAGTTGACTTGAGAGGAATACAAATATTGTTTTGTTGTAAAATGGTGACCACAACCTGAAGAATGTCCACGTGGGACACATACAAACTGCTACAATCTCGCATTGGCTGTTTAGATTTCCCTGTTGCAAATTTGCTCGTTTTAGTGTCACTTTGTATCAATGTAAAAGTCTCTGCTGAAAGGGTGTGCAAACTGGAGGAAGGTTTAACAGCACCGGTACAGTTGCGGTCTGCCGCTGATCTTTTGGTGACCGGTCTTCCCCCCCCGGTAGCGTGCAGAGAGTCACGGTCCTGTGGAGGTCATCTCTCACTGGCACCCCAACCTCACCATCAACATAGTGGACGACCATACAGCCTGGGTCAAGGGCTCCGTTCCACCGCCATTAGATCAACGTACGTTAACCCCCAACCCCCACTGCCTTGATTTTTATCCATCATGAGTGACCTGACCGTTTCCCTCACATACCATTCCAACTCCTTCCTGATTACCACTCCTAGATGTGAAGTTTGATGCGGTCAGCGGTGACTACTATCCCATTGTATACTTCAACGACTACTGGAACCTGCAGAAGGACTACTACCCCATCAACGACACGCTGCAGAGCCTCCCCCTGAGGCTCAGCTTCTGCCAGCTGTCCCTGTGGCGCTGGCAGCTCTATGCTGCCCAGAACGCCCGCTCGCCCTGGAACTTCCTGCCCGACGACACCTACGAACAGTCGGACGAGGACCAGGACTCTGTCAAGGTGGGGCGCGAGGCGCAAAGAGAACATCAAAAGTCATCTGGAGGATTAAAGCTGTTTTAATGTCTTGATGCATTTCTTCTGCAGGTGGCCCTTCTGGAGACCAACCCCTACCTCCTGGGAGTGACGATCGTCGTGTCGATTGTCCATAGCATCTTCGAGTTCCTGGCCTTCAAGAACGGTAGGTTTAGCCCGTAGTGTTACTGGTTTCGCCTCCTTCACTCTCCTTCTCACTAACTTGTGGCTGCTGCTGCTGTCGTCTCTTTCCGTGTGCAGACATCCAGTTCTGGAACAGCCGCCAGTCTCTTGAAGGGCTGTCTGTGCGCTCCATCATCTTCGGGGTGTTCCAGTCGCTGGTGGTGCTGCTCTACATCCTGGACAATGAGACCAACTTTGTGGTGCAGATCAGTGTCTTCATTGGCCTGCTCATCGACTTCTGGAAGATCACCAAGGTCATGGATGTCAAAGTAAGTGATGGAGAGCTTAATTTTTGGAATTCAAGAATCAGGGAATATGATTTTCTTATTTTATTATTATTCAAGATTACTTTATTGCCATATGTAACAAATACAATGTAATGATTACTCCTCATTTGCTCCTGCAGTATTCTTCTAAACATAAATTCTAAACGACTCTAAACAATTAGTAATAGTACCTCGTAAGTACAGTAAAGTTTTCTTCTGAACAGCATTCTTAATAAGTATATATAACAGTTATTTAGTAATGCCATTGTCCTTCATTTATTACATTCGGTTCTTCTCTTGTTACCTTACAGTTGGACCGAGAGAATAAAATCGCTGGGATCGTCCCAAGATTGGTATTCAAAGACAAGTCCACATATGTCCAGTCCTCCACCAAGATCTATGACGACGTGAGTCAACTCACCAGCAACACCATTACACCACATCAAACATTGGTGTTTTTGTTTTGTTTTTTGTGGTAAATCCCAAACCCACAAGAAGCACCACTTTGAGTATTGAGCAAGATTGCAGTTCTACCAGCGCCAAGCTGCCAACTGATTGTGAAGTATACCACGTGGGATAGGTATTGCATGACGCCTCTCTCTTTTGTCCTTCTCAGATGGCGTTCAAGTACCTGTCTTGGTTACTCTACCCTCTGTTCGGCTGCTACGCCGTGTACAGCTTACTGTACGTTGAGCACAAAGGCTGGTACTCCTGGGTACTCAGCATGCTCTATGGCTTCTTGTTAACCTTTGGTAAGTCAAGCACACTCATTTCATTTAATATTCTCTTGATGGGTCTAATGGACATATCTTATGAAGCTCTGGTTTCTCTTGACACTAATTTAGACTTGTGATCCTTTGGGAACTGCCGTGTGGCTTCATACATGTATGGAAGGGGAAATGCTTGGAGTATTCATACTGACTACAACCTCTGCCGACAGTGGCTGTAGTTTTGTGTAATGATAATGATGTAGATGGACTGTTTCCTTGCCCTCCTGCCGTGTGACGGTGCTAGGCTTCATCACGATGACGCCACAGCTGTTCATCAACTACAAGATGAAATCTGTAGCGCACCTCCCATGGAGGATGCTCACGTACAAGGCTCTGAACACCTTCATCGATGACCTGTTTGCCTTCGTCATCAAGATGCCCATGATGTACAGAATAGGGTGCCTTAGGGACGGTACGTCTTTGTTCTTATTGTTATTAATTATTATCTTTCCAATATAAAATACTGTTGAAATGATGTTTTCCCCGTTGGATCCTGTTTTGGTACGTTATGAGCTTGACGCGTGTCCCTCGTCCCGCAGACGTGGTGTTCTTCATCTACCTGTACCAACGCTGGATCTACCGGGTGGACCCCAACCGGGTGAACGAGTTCGGCACCAGCGGCGTGGACAAGACCAAGGACGGCACGGCAGATGGAGTACCAGCCGCCGCCGCCGCCACCGCCGCCGCGGCCCCTGCCGCCATCACAGACAAACCAGAGGGGGAGAAGAAGAACGATTAATGAAAAAGACCACGTACCCCCCCCTCCTCCACCATCACTCTCTGCCTCCCACACCCTCAGTACAAAGAGGACTTGTTTAAGCCAGGGAAGGGAGCCATTGTTTATCTGTCATGGACGTCGCTTCAACAACTACTACTACAATGTAAATCATTCTTTTTAACTCTCCCTCTGATTTTGTGTGGGAGTCTGTGGTTCATCGCTGGTAAAAATCTTTTTTTGTTCTGAACCAAACACCCCATGCTCTCCTTTTTACAGTTCAAGTGAAGTGAAACTAAATGTGACGTACTGTATTCTATATGATTTAGAGAGGGTAACGGTGTGGGTTATGGGAGGTCCAGCTCGCAGTACGACCACCTTTGTTTGTTTGTTTTGGTTTCCTCAATAGGTCAAGCGTACCGCTGTTCCTTCTGACCTGTAAATTCCTTGCGCATTCTTCCTTTTCATTCCTCGTGAGCAGCATATGTCAAATGGCTTTGCAACTGGTGAGTCATGCCAGTAGAAGAAACTGGAGCGCTCCAGAGCCATAATGGAGACCTGTGAAGAGAGGCAGTGAACCGACCCAAGGTGGATGGACCCAGTCTAACACACCCACGCCACACATGAATGCTACCCTCCATTTTAAATTAATGGTTGATGTTCCAAACTTGAACGTTAAACGTAATAAAAGTAAATAGCCTTGTTGGTATTAATATAAATATATTAATATTGTCAATGAGAACTTTGATTTTCAGTCGCTGATTTATTTTGTATGTCCTGAAACCACCTGATTTTTCACTTATTTTGTATGTCCTGAAACTGTACAGTCTTGGCTTGTCATGTTTTTACTGACGTAAAAGTGTTTAGCAATAGCTTATTTTGCAAGGTTTTTTTTCCCCCTTGATTTTAACGTTTTGACAAATCCATTTCACATTCACGCTCATCTTGAAAAGCCAAGTGTGTTTTGAAAGAATGAACAGCGTCTCTTGCTTTTACGGAGTGCTGTACATTCTATAATAAGACGGTTTCATGGTGGTACATATTTACATTTTAAACATGTTTATAGTAAAACTTAAGTGTAATTTAAAACGTCTAAGCAGCATTTTTATTAATATACATGTACAAATAATCTGGATGCGTAGATCTCTTTTGTTGTGGTCATACCCTAGACTCGAGGTTGAAGGTATGTATAGCCGTGGCCAAAAGTGTTGAGAATGTTGAGAATATTAATTTTCACAGTCTGCTGCCTCAGTTTTTGTGATGGCAATTTGCATATACTCCAGAATGTTATGAAGAGTGATCCGATGACTTGCAATTAATTGCAACGTCCCTCTTTGCCATGTAAATGAACTTGATCCCCCCAAAAAAACACTGCATTTCAGCCCTGCCACAAAAGGAATAGCTGACATCATGTCAGTGATTCTCTCGTTAACACAGGTGAGAGTTGATGAGGCTGGAGATCACTCTGATCACGCTGATTGAGTTACAATAACAGACTAAAGCTTTAAAAGGAGGGTGGTGCTTGAAATCATTGTTCTTACTCTGTTAACCATGGTTACATGCACATGCATGCCAGAACCATCTCCTAAAGTTGATTCAGCTGTGGGATCGGGGCACCACCAGTGCAGAGCTTGCTCAGGAGTGGCAGGAGGCAGTTGTGAGTGCATCTGTATGCACAGTGAGATGAAGACTTGGAGGATGGCCTGGTGTCAAGAAGGACAGCAAAGAAGCCACTTCTCTCCAGGAAAAACCTCAGGGACAGACTGATATTCTGCAGAAGGTACAGGGATTGGACTGCTGAGGAGTGGAGTAAAGTTATTTTCTCTGATGAATCCCCTTTCCGATTATTTGAGGCATCCGGAGAAGAAAAGGTGAGCACTACCATGAGTCCTGTGTCATGCCAACAGTAAAGCATCCTTAGACCATTCATGTGTGGGGTTGCTTCTCAGCCAAGGGAATCCTCAGAGAGCAACTTCTCCCAAACAACAGTTTGGTGATGAATGATACCTTTTCCAGCATGATGAAGCACCTTGCCATACGGCAAAAGTGCTAAGTGGCTCAGGGAACAAAACATCAACATTTTGGGTCCATGGCCAGGAAACTCCCCAGACCTTAATCCCATTGAGAACCATTGTGGTCAATCCCTAAGTGGCAGGTGGACAATAAATACCACAAATTCTGACAAACTCCAAGCATTGATTATGCAAGAATGGGCTACAATCAGTCAAGATGTGGCCCAGAAGTTAATTGACAGCATGCCAGGGCGAATTGCAGAGGTCTTGAAAAAGAAGGGTCAACACTGCAAATATTGACTAAGTATATTGATTATACTTGTAATTATACAGTATACAATAGTAACATCTGACAAAAAAGATCTAAAAACACTGAAGCAGCAAGTATTGAAAATCAATACTTGTCATTCTCAAAACTTTTGGCCACGGCGATACAGACTGATTCATACGGCAGCTTGTCACGGTTTTTCTTGAAAACCCTCTTACGACCTGTGGACGGCAGTGCACCATCGGGTACGCTACAAGCCGCATCGTCTGCGTAAAACAGCGTCCACTACTGGTCGTTCCCAGAGTTTGTTCCTCCTGTGTGGCATCGATGCCTGATGCAACCCGAAGCAATGCCTCTTCCATTCTCCGAGAAGAAACGATTGAAATACTAAAGTGGCGCTCTTGTGTGTTGTCAATAGTTATTACTAACGTGAAGGCACTGACAGCACACCAACTAATCGACCCGCGGTATTTCCCCATGTGTTACGTCGTGACGTCAGGGGAATTCCACTTTCCACGCAGCCGATCAGTGAGTGTGGAACGGACCACTCGAACCTACAAACAACCCGCTGGAAGTGGAGCAAAGCGGGCCTATGGCGTTGGGTAGAACGCGTGGTACTCCACACGCCAGGGCGTCAAGTATACGTGTAGCTAGGGGGTAGGACTTTTTACGACACAATTCTTGCTTTTGGAAAAAAGTGAAGGACCAGGACTTTAAATGGTGTCTCTGTCGCCCGACATCACGTTTACGATGCGAAACATGGATGTTTTCAGCGGTACAAAAGGTAGGTTCAATACAAGCACAGCAACACAGTATTTATATACGGGGGTCGAAATAATGTATTTTTCGTTATCCGTTCCATAAGGACTGGTTTTTTTTTACTCTTTTTTTTAATTATTATTATTATTAATCTTCAATCAACATTGAAACCGAACTGTCGATGTTTCTTATAAACTAACAATGGACTTTATCTATCCACAACAGAGAATCTCACTGATCTGGGTGAGTGTCTGCTCATATTTCATACACATTTCAAACTGCATGACATCATTTGCATGTAGCTTTCGACTTCCTAATTTTTACTTTACTTACTTATTCTATGTATGGCAATCTCTCCACCGTCATTGCTCGATTTCTCTGGAACAATGTGGCTGTGGGGTGTAGCCTCCATCCACAATGAATACAATGTGTGTATATGACTCTTAAATATCATATATGACCCAGAAGATATAATCGATGAACTCATCACCGAGGATGAAGACTGGGGTCAAGGGGGTCAGGGCGTTCGGCCCGGTGCCCACCTGCTCGGAGTCGGCTCCCCTCCACCAC